>CABHPQ010174310.1:11087-43869 GCA_902168405.1 Peromyscus aztecus | reverse complement strand
GTAATCTGAACTATCTTATGGCCAGAAAGAACCACAGGAAAAAAAAACAAACCTCTTCCAGAGGTTTTGTAAAACTGGTACTGTCATTTTCAAACAATTATATACATATATTATGAAATATATATTATTTTGTGATATTAGGAAACCAAATTTTCTGTAAAGAACATTCACAAATACAAAATTTTAAGGTGGAGATATTTTAATATAAATTTACATATGTATTCATGAATTTTGTATATTGGAACACTCTAGAAGCTATGTAAAGTTTAGCATAAATGTACTTCCCCAGTATCCAAGCAGAATCTTATAGCTCCCCATAAAAAACAAAACTAAAGTTCCCTAGAGAAAGGGCTGATTGTGATGACTATACTTCTCAGACAGAAAAGGAGAAAACTGAGGTTACAACTTCTTGAGGCAGCAAGTCAGGGAGGATGTACTGACAGACCAAGAAGCCAATGTGGGGAAACTACTATTATGATCATTTGAACCTCAAAAAGAACCATGGGTCTAGTGGATTGAAAGATGTGAATCAAGAAAAAGCCAATGAATCCATCATGATGTTTTAAAAAGAAAACCTCTGAGATCTCACTTGTAAGTGTCTGAGGTAGGTGTACAAATAACTCTGTGAAATGATGGAAAAGCATCAGCCATTCTGCCTAATTTTCTGGCATGTGCTTCAGGATAACAAAGTAGTCTGTCCACCTGGTGAGGGAAACTTCTTTGCACAGGAATACCAGCTAACACACACACACACACACACACACAGAGAGAGAGAGAGAGAGAGAGAGAGAGAGAGAGAGAGAGAGAGAGAGAGAGAGAGAATGAATGTGGGGTTTCTAACATACATTAGAAATTGTAATAGAGTTAACTATCTCAGTTAAGACCTTGAACTGGTGTCCATATCAGTTGGTGAATAATAGTTTGTGAGAGTGGCATGGCATTCATATCCTAGAATACCATATATCTAAAATCACTGGATTCAGCCAGAAATGTTTAACTGGAATCCATAAGCTTTTCAATATATTTTTAGTGCATGGAACATATGTAAAATAAAAGAAACATGAGCTCAGTGATACCACAAGCCATTAGGAAGTTGAGATCATAAACAAAAGCAAGAATGATGCTGTGTGGGAATGAGGGACGGGAGCATAGCATGCTGGCAACATGTCACTGCCTTCTCAGTGATGGAGAGATCCAAATTGCAGTATCTGCTGATTTCCGTGCTGTAAGTATTCCCACCATGACAGTTGAAAGCTAGCTACATTATACCAAATCGGAAAATTCTTAAGAACTTAGCAATATGATCTTGTTCCAGCTGTAACACACCTGTGTCTAGAAAGCTCATAACCTGGATAGGTATGGTCCTGGAGAGATACCGGAGGATGTCACTATGAAAGCCATTTACATTCATATGACATCATTGGTGAGAATATTTAATGAGCTAACAATTCAGAGTAGTGAGAAGTAGACATCAGCACAAGGTCAAATAGCAAGCTCTGGATGGCACATAGAATATAATCCTATGTTGCTGTAAGATGCTGTGGAATGCACATGTGGGTGTGTGTGTCAAGGTACCAACATGATGAACATGATAGACCAAGAATAGCTATTCCAGATTTGTTATTGTTGTAAGATCTCACAATGCACTTCTATTGTGCTATGACAACTGGTTGTGACATTACATGGGTATTCTTTTATAACAAAATACCCGACATTTGAGGAAATAATGTGCCTGTCCCATCCTTGGAGAAGCCTTGACCATGAAAACCCATTTAGGGTCTACAATTTGGATCCATATATGATAATAAATTTAAACCTCATAAGTCCCATGTTTTCCTCAGTCTGTGTGACTCCTGCCACTCAGTCCCTTGGAGTTCCCCCTCAGCTCAAGCCTGACTGTACCATTGTATCTGTGTACTCACTCAGTCCTCAGTCTTCACTGTACCACCTGTTGTTGTACATCCTGGTGCTTGGCAACTTGACACAAACACAGGACATGAAAAGATGGGTGCAGATTCCCAGCTCTCGGCAACTCACTTGGCAGGCAGCATATTCTAACTCTTCCATGTGATTGTAGAATAAGGGCAGGGACCATCAGTTACATGCTAGCAATTCCTAAGTACCCATCACAAGATGGTGTTCATAACTTCTTGAGGAAAAAAAAATCTACCGACCAGTTCAAGTTATTAGCTGGTTATCTCCCAATGTTTTTGACTGTGTACTCCATAAATTATTTATTTGTTTGATTGATTATTTATTTTGGTTTTTTGAGACAGGGTTTCTCTCTGTAGCTTTGTGCCTTTCCTGGACCTAGCTCTGTAGACCAGGCTGGCCTTGAACTCACAGAGATCTGCATGGCTCTGCCTCCTGAGTGCTGGGATTAAAGGAGTGTGCCACCACCGCCCGGCCATAAATTTTTAAAAAGTTATATCACATATTTCTTTATCAATAATCTATGTGCATGTGACATAGTGTGAAGTAACCTTCACAGAATCATGTATTTGAACACTTGGCCATAGCCATTGGTGCTGTTTGGGGATATTGAAGAACCTCTGGAGGTGGGATCTAGCTGGAGGGAGTGGGTCACTGGGGAGTGGACCCTGAGATCACAGCCTTGCTCTGCTTCCTGTCTCTCCTAGCTCCATGGCCTGTGATAATGTGAAAAATCTGACTGGCACCCCATCTACACACGGTGGACTGTGACTCCTCAAACCATGAATCAAATAAATCCTTTCTTCCCTTGGATTGCTTCTCATCAGGGATTTGGTGACAGCAGTGAAAAAAGTAATAATAAAATAAAATAATAAATAAAATACTAATCAAATAAACTACCACATGATGTAATAAGCCCAATGTTAACTTATTGTAGAGAATAAATTATTTCCACATTGTTAGAAAAACACTGGTATAAGTCAGCCTTCCTTTTGTGCTGTGTCCTTTTCCCTGCCCTCCTTCTCAAACCTGCCTGGGAAGTCTAAAACTCTCACAGCGAGGAAGAAAGTTGAGGCGAGTCACTGCCTCAGTGAGTTAACCTCAGACTGCCCCGCCCACTGAGCCACTTCCTGCATCTGGAGAAACTGCCATTTGATTGATGTCATGCCTATGCAAGTCTCCTACTCTTACACAAACAAAGCCTTCCAAATATCTTCAACCTGGTTGAGAATCCATATAAATATAACTTCCTTAACCACTGCATTACAAAATACCATCTGTGATTCAGCTTCCTAATAACTCCAGATGTGCTTTTCACATTGTTAGAGAGAAAATAGCGTTGAGCTGGTATCATTTCAGCAGAGTGCTCTCAGTGAGTCATCGGGATGATAAAAAGACTCTCAGTACTTGTCCATCACTCGTGTGGGTGAGGTAGGAATAGAAACAGTGACTTTCAAATGGAGAAGTCTCTATTTTAGCATTCATATACTCTGGTTTCACATCAAGATGTCTTAGACTTTAAATAAAATGTCGAATATAATTTGGCTCTGGATTCCCATGATATATGATTGTCCTTGAAGAAAATATGATAACTCAGCATTCTTTTGTCAAATGTGTACCTACCTGACAGGGCCCTTTACAAAGCTGCACACACACACACACACACACACACACACACACACACACACACACACACAGAGAGAGAGAGAGAGAGAGAGAGAGAGAGAGAGAGAGAGAGAAAGACAAAGACAGAGACAGAGAGACAGAGACAGAGACAGAGAGACAGAGAGAGACAGAGAGAGAGCATGCCACCTTCAGCTGGCATGGTGAGTTGGTCATCATCCCTTGATCTAGTGGCTTTGAGATTCCATAAAGAAAATCCTTATGTCCTGGAGGCAAAGACCACTATTCAAAGGTTCCTAGGGAGCTAATCTGCATGGAATATGACAACCAGTATGAGAATACAGTCTTTTGAAGTCTCATCCACAACTACTCACATGCATTTCTTTTCTTCTCTATGATGTTCCTCATTATCACCACTTCCTGGTTGACATTGATTCTCTTCATTTCTGGGTAAATCAGGCTTTCTCTCAAAATCCAATTAAGAAAAAGTAAAGAACAAAGAAAAAATTATTTTTCTCATTCAAAAGAAAAACTCAGACCCTGAACTTGGAAAGACCACAGACTGGTCTTTGGAAATCAGCTGTTGGGTGATAGAGATAAAGTAGAAAATGCTATCAGAAACCAAACCAGCTGATCCTGTGTGATTTCTGAAAGCCAATACAGACAAAAAAGAAAAAAAGGAAAAAGAAAAAGAAGAAGAAGAAGAAGAAGAAGAAGAAGAAGAAGAAGAAGAAGAAGAAGAGGAGGAGGAGGAGGAGGAGGAGGAGGAGGAGGAGGAGGAGGAGGAGAGAGAGAGAGAGAGAGAGAGAGAGAAAGAGAGAGAGAGAGAGAGAGAGAGAGAGAGAGAGAGAGAGAGAGAGAAAGAATGAGAATTCAAACTTCAGCTGGTAACCTTGAATGCAAGTATGGTCACAAAATGTGTTTGTGGGTGGGTGACCATGAGGCTCCCTCTCATAGAAACACAAGTGACCCCTTCATGAGATCTGAAACCTCATACCCACAGTCTCTTGAGTTGCCACCAAAATTCTGCCATTAAACTCTTCTTAAAACAAATAAACAAACAAAAATCCCCACATTCCCCCACAAACCAATACAGAAGTACCAGGGACCATGTGGTCAGGTTTCTCAAAGCAGTAGCCCACCTCTCAGTATCAATTTTCTGTATGTTGCTTCTCCTTGTCACAACAAATACCCAGAAATGGGAATCTGAAACACAGTGGTCTAAGGCACAGTTTCTGTACCCTATAGGTTCAAAATTGCCTGGAGAATTGGATATGACCATTGATAATTAGTAGAACCAACAATTTGCTCTCTGTCTTTGCCCAAAATGCCCAACCCAAGAGGCTTTAAAAATCTTTATACAGTGTGTCAGATGAAAGGCTGTGAGCATTAATAAAACCATAATTTACTCTCTTGCCATCCTGACCATATGCTGAAGGCTTAGAATGTTGCACAATCTGAATTAAAGTCAACAAACCAAGTAGCAATGTTGGCCATGCTCTTATCTACATGACTATATAAACAATTGTGTTACTTATTTTTCTCATGGATGGGACAAAACATCTGATAAAAGCAACTTCAAAAGCAGTAGATGTATTTTGGGTAACAGTTTGAAGATAAATTCTATGACGGCAGGGAAAACGTGATGATAGAATGAGACATCTGGTCTCACTGGACCCACAGTCAAAAAACAACGTGAAATGAATATTAGTGCCAGGTATCTTTCTCCTTTATATTCATTCTAGAACCCCTCTGTAGACATGTGTTGTCCACATTTAGGGTAGATATTCCCACTTCAATTAGCCTTTTCTAGAAAGACCTTTATAGACACACTGTGTGGTGTTTTTCCATGATGATTTTAATTCCCATAAAATTCATAATGAGAATTAAACATCACTATAACATGATTAGAAACTGCATAAATTGGCTCACTTGATAAGGTGCTTACTGCACAAGCATGAAGATCCAAGTTTGATTCCCCAGGACTCATATTAAAAAAAAAATCCAGTCACAGCAGTATATGGTTATAATACCCACACTGGAGAAATATCGGCAGGCAGATATCTTTGACTCAATGGCCAGCCATTTTAGCCCAATCATCAATCTCTTGGCCATTGAGAAAATCTGCCTCGAAAAATATCAGATTAGACTGAGGAAAGACAACTGATGTTGACCACTAGCCTCTACATGCACACACATACAATTGCACCTATATACACATAAGCACACACGTGCATATATACAAACAGATTTAGTTGTGGAAGTCAGTGGTTTGGGTATAAAATCAATTTACTTCAGCAAAAGAAGCATAAGTACTTAGTTTTTAGAGTGTTGGAAATGCTCAGAGCTGCCTCTTTCATGGCAACAGAGAGCTTAGCACAAGTTAATCTATCTGCCAGCTAGCTGTCACCTTGGAAACAGAAGCAGAAAGTCTCAAGGGATGGAGCAAATAGACTTATAGATTTAAATAATAATTTCAGGGAAAAAAAGAAGAAAAGAAGCAGTACAGAAAGACAGGGGAGACTGTGGAGAACTTATGAAGGAAAAGGGCCCCCGCTCTGATGCCTGTTAGAAGCTTCTTGACAGCTAAGGAGCATTTGCTGTGAAGACTGAAAGCACAGAGATAACATTTCTTTTATATAAAGATATCTTCTGTTAAAGGGTCAATGAACCAAGTTTACAGCTCAAATGCACATGACCTTGGGTAGGGCCTCAATCCTCTCCCAAACACTCTTTGGGCATCTTAAATAAGATTGTTAACTTTATAATTGTACCTTTCTGTACCCTGTGATCTAGAGCTTTGCCTTATCAATAATAATCCTGCCAAGGGCCCCTCAGGTAACACTCTGTGATCTCATCTAAGTTCCTTGGCAACCTTTTGAAGATAATAGCTTCAAAACCCACCAAAATCGCACATATGACAATTGTAAGACAATGAAACACGAGTCTCCCTTGAGAAGCCCACACCCACACTTTGATGTGCCTTGTTCTTTTCCCCAGTTTCTCTTTCTTAACATCCATGCATAAAAATCTAGTAAACTCTGACTCTTGGAGATTCCTACACCCATGCTGTCAGCTGTATCTTTCCCTCTGAATCTCTTCCTCTTAACCTCCATGCTTAAAGTCTATATTAAAATATCATTAACAAAACCCTAACTCTGCTTTGTATTGGCTAATCCTGGAATTCTTTTCTATGTCAAATCCATGAATATTGGGTTTCCTGAATTGTGTTCCCTAAAAGATTAAGGAAACTCCTCAGTTACTGAGAGTGACAGTAAGTAGCTGTGTCTTTGTCCCCACATCACTCAAAAATGCCACAGGTAGCTCATGATTGTCTGAGCTCTATCTAGGTAATGTGATACAACTCCATCTAGATAGGTAAGAATTCAAAAGCTGTTGCAAGGATCCAAGACTTTAATCCTGAATCAGAAACAGCCATGGAAAAATCATCATGTTTGTGGCAATGAGAAACAGGACCTTGTGAACAACCAACTAACATGAATCTCATAACATCTGGAGTGGCTGTAGCCAGGAGGATGGGTCATCCATCACCATTACCCATGAAAGCCCTTGATCCCTTGGTGGTCCAATGTCTAATCCCTGAATCATATCTTGCCCTGGCCTCACACCACAGAACTTGGAAAAACATGGAGCAAAGAGGGAAGAAAGAAAGGGAGTGGTTTCCACCTTGGGGTCCTGTGGTAGGCCAGCTCCCACCTTTTAAAGGTTTCCTATGAGGAGGAGAGAGGAATAAGAAATTTTTAGATAGGAAGATAACAGAGAAGAGACAGACAGAAACACAGGATAGCTTCAGGAGGACCTGGATCAAAATCTACCATCCCCTTCTGTCTCTTCAAAGGTGCTTTTTATAATAATGTCAAAGTGTGGGGCAAAAGATCTCCCCCTTGCTAGATCAAAGCACACTGCACAGCCAAGTGCAGACCCTTCCAAACACTTGGTAAGTATGCCCGTGGCCAAATCATCCCCTTATGCAGCCCTGCTGGGTAAAGCAAGCTCAGATTCTCAGACCCTGAGTAAGTTCTCGCTAGAAAACTTCTGTGGGTCTCTACAACTCCCGCTTCTTAATATATTATAGGGCCCCTCGGACCCCTCAAATGGACTGTGTCTGTCTTAGGTTGTCCTTCCCTAATGAGCCTGACCTGTCCTGGAGATACATTTTCCATCAAGTGTACTCTGCTTAGGGTGGCAGCTAGCAAGAACATTACCCATCCCTGACAACCAACCTCTGGTAGGGGAAAGTACAGAGCTTAACTCAGCTCTGATTCAGGTCCCATAGTTGGAAAACCAAGGACACAGTTCCCCTATGAACTCAAAAACCTCTGTACTTGTTGTGGTTCTGCCTTAACTCCCCTAGTTTTCAAATTTTCTACAAGCAAATATACAAAGATCTGCTTACTATTTCTCTGCCCCATAGAGGCTTTTCTTTCTCAGACTGCTAAATCCACAGTGGCTGCTTGTTCCTGGATACTGTTTTCAGGTCTGGCACTAGGGAAATTCTACTCTTACCCTCAATTTCTTCCTATACAATATTCATACTCCTATTTTTTTACCTAATTTAATAGATATAAATTGAGAAAGAGAAAGAGAGAAACCTAGACAGAGAGAGATACTTGCTGCAGCCTAATTTTTCTATATACAGTTTTTTGCTCCTGAAGAATAAAATATCACCACCTAACCTTTTCATACAAAACCAGACATGTCAAACTGATTCCATGGAATTTTTTCACTCTCACTTTCTCCACATCCAGGTCCCTGTTCAGGCACCATCTATGGGATGCCAGCTCCCACCTTTCAAAGGGTTCCTATGAGGGAGACAGAAGAATAAGAAACTTTTAGATAGAAAGATAGCAAAGAAGAGACAGACAGAAACATGGGATAGCTTCAGGAGGACCTGGATCAAAACTCAATGGCCCCTTTTGTCTCTTCAAAAGAGCTTTTTATAACATTGCCAAGGGGTGAGGCAAAGATCTCCCCCTTGCTAGATCAAAGTACCCCAAACAGCCAAGTTCAGACCCTTTCAAACACCTCATAACCACACCCATGGTCAAATTATCCCCTTATGCAGCCCTGCTGGGTAAAGCAAGTGCAGATTCTCAGACCCTGAGTAAGTTCTCACTAGGAAATCTCTGTAGGTCTCCACAGGGTCCCAGGAAAGAGCTAAGCCTTCACTGAAAAAAGAAAGAAAGCATCAACTTAAACATGGGTTAAAACTTTAAAAACTGAAAAGACAGAACTAGACTTTTAAATGCATGGTAGGGATTTATGTTGTCACAAAGAGGTTAAAAAAAAATCTATGGAATCAGCCCAAAATATCATTGAGAGACAAGAAAAAGAAAAAATGAGATAAAATGTGAAGAAGGAAATTATGGGAGAAAGCAAAACTATTTTCTGTTAATTTATTCACATGGCTGTGTGCATATGTGCCTATGTGTATGCATCTGTGTTTATGAGTATATGTCTGTATGTACACACATGCATGTATATATGTATGTGTCTATGCACTGTGTCTATATGCATGCTTGCCTGTGTGTGTCTGTATAAATGTTTGTTTCTCCTTCTCTCCTTCTCCCTCTCCCCCCACCTGTGTGTGTATGTGTGTGCAAAAAAAAAAAAGTATCAGGAAAGTAGAGACTAGAGAGTGAGAGAGCTGCATGAAGATTAGCATATGAAAGGAGCCCATTGACAGAGAACTAGAAACCATTTCTTACCTGAGCTGCATGCAACAGAACATGTCAGGAGAAAAAAAAAGTCCATGGTATACAAGCATGGGAAAGGAGAGTCCTACCTAACTTTCCTACAAAGGTCCCTGAGAGTTGTGGCCCTGAGCTTTGAGTAGGTGCTGTTTCCCAGCTCAACCGCCCACTCCTGTTCTTGAGCATGTTCTCTTTCTTTAACTGCCTCTGTTGGTGTTACCTCACCATATGTCCCTGGTACAATTCTTTGTCCTAGGACACAACAACTTGAAATTTTGGTAGGTGTCTGACACCACACAGACTCTGGGTCATTCTTATAACACATCTGTGTTATTTGGGCTGTAGTCTTGTTTTGTTTTGTTTTGTTGTTTTAGAAAACAGATGTTTTGATTATCTTCCTGTTCTAAGACATAGGCACCTACTTTCACATAGCTTAAGATGATGGGCTGAATGAGTAGGAAGAATCACCTGTTGCTTGGGGCATTCATAACTGTCAGGCTGTCAGCTGCAGCAACCCTTGGGTCACATTTGGCTCTTTCCCCATTTATCACTTCCACAGTGAATACAGGTATTCTCCCAGGAGGGTCTGAGGTTAATAAGGAAAACTCTTTAGTCCTCCCAACTCTGCCTTCCAAAGGTCCAGAGAGAGGGTGAGAAACCCTACAGCTGGTGATGCAAACTTGTGTTTCACTCTCCGCCTTGTTGAGGTTTTCTACCTGTCAGTTCTGTCCAGATGACAGATGCATCCAGTACAAAAATGGAACCTCCCAAGTCATCCTTGACAAAAATGACTTTTGCACATCCATTGTTTATGTGAGATCTCGGCAGTAAATAAAATTCCTATCAGACAGCTTGAAGATTAAAGGGGTAGAGAAAAGTAACAGCTTTGAGGGATTGTTTCTGGCTAAACTGCTTAAAGGGATTGCTTTTCTCTGCTATAATATTCCCAGCTGAAGTGGCTTAAAATGACTACTTTATTTGAATCACACATCTGTGGGTCAGGAATCTAGGAAATGCTAGCCTGGGCTGATGAACTCTAAACAATGAAGTAAGTAGGACTAGCTAAGGGGGAACTAATGCAGACTTTCATCCAATAAGATATCTTGTGTTCTTTCTCTGAAGCCTGGGCGGAAGTACCTGGCAGTAAGTGCCATATATGGCCTGGTCCCAGCTGTGGCTCCAGGCTGTAGAACTGATACTCCATCTTTCTATGTGGCTTGGACTTCTCACAGAAGGTAGCTGGGTTTCAGAAAAAGTATCCCAAATTCCCTTGTGCCAGAAGGCCTAAGCAGATGATGTAATTCTATTCATGCTAACCTCAGAAATGGCATAACATGGTCTCTGCCAAAATTCCATTAGGCAAGCAAATTGAACTCTGTCTTCTGGATCATAAGTAACAAAGAATCAATTGGCATTTAAATGTGCCACTGGGGTGTAGTGATGCACACCATCTTCAGGGGCTACAATTCCTTTTTTAAGTGCTCCTGACTTCACCCCATCTTAATATAAATATGGTGCAAAATAGACAATAAAATAAATTCAAGCATTCCTTATGCTCTGTGCAAACCAGACATTATCATCTGAGCATGTCATATAACCTTTCCCTGTGTGTTGGGAAAGGTGGAACAGAATAATCATAGCTTTCAATAAACTTAGAGATCACAAATGCTGACCATGCAAGCCCAAAACAGCCTGTTTTATACTATACGTGTTAAAGATAGAGGTACTTAGGTGTCACATTACACAGTAGGATGAGCCATCTAAAATGTCAATGAATCAGAAGATATAACACATTCTGGTATGGCAATTGTTGGCTGGAATTGATGATTTGGTGCCTTGTTTGGATGGACAGATGCTAACACCTCTATGCATGTCTCTGAGCCTGCTTCTCTGTCACATGGTAAGATGCTATGAGTGCACAGACCCTGGCTTTAACAGTAAGAGTTCAAATCCTGGCTGTGAAAATGAGAGTTTTAGCTCATATATAAAATCTCTGTACTGGGGATGCTGAGGCAAGAGGGTCCCCCAGGAGTTCAAGGCTATCCTGAACTTCAGATTGAGATCCTGTCTCATAAAAGAAAAACAAAATATATAAAATTTTCAAAATAGAGAGAAAAAAGAATGCTGTCTGTGCCTATCATTTATACACTATGTGGCTTGAGGGAAGTTATTTAACTATATGCTGCCTTAATTTCACTGTTGATCTTAAAGAGACAGGCATAGTGACTGCCTGCCTTACAAGGCTTTGGGGAGTATTAAATGCATTTTTATGTATTATAAATATTAATTCATTAATAAATCAATATATGCAGATGGTTCTTGCAAAGTATATTAATCTCCACAGTATTATCATGGCAAGAATCAGATGAGAAGGTAGATATGAAGTCATCTGAAAATACGCAGGAACCACACCAAAATGAGATCACTGCATTTCATTATAGACCAGACAGAGGACTCCTGGTGAGTAGTTTTTAACAGTCTTCTTTTGAATACTTCAACTAGAAACTTTCCTTCTGTATAATAGTGTGTTAGGGTTTCTGTTGTTGTGAAGAGACACCACGACCACAGCAACTCTTATAAAGGAGGACATTTAATTGGGGCTGGCTTACAGTTTCAGAGGTTTAATCCATTATCATCATGGTGGGAAGCATGGTAGTGTGTGAATAGACATGATGCTGGAGAGGAAGTTGAGAGTTGTACATCTGGATATGTAAGCAGAAGGAAGAAACTGAGACAAATTAGGCCTGGCTTGAGCTTCTGAAACCTCAAAGCCTTCCCCCAGTGACACACTTTCTTCAACAACACCACACCTACCCCAACAAGGACACACCTCACAATACTGCCAGTCCCTATGAGCCCATGGGACCATTTTCATTAAAACTACCAGATTCACTTTATAATAATTCTATATGTGTGCTCTACATCAGAAAGTTCTTCTCAAACTAAGATTGGACAGATGTTGACATATTTTCCTGCCTCCCACATACTAACAGTACTCTGTCTGAACTTTCATAGCACTGATCTGTGCTTTCCATCTAGTATCTAAAACATGTTTGTTTTTTCACATATCTTTTTTTCTTCAGTTGCTACATGTTGGGCAATTTTCAGGAAGTCCAGATCACCTTAATGAGTGACCCCCAGCTTCTGCATGGGCCAAAAGAGATGTGTACTATAGGTACTGTGCATACTCTTGTATAAAGCAAATAGCAACAGACTTTCTCTCTCTTGTATGTGCTATCAACTAAGATTTAAGGAGACCAGGCAGGCTTGCTCTGCCATAGCAACCCACTTCTGCAAGTACTAGTTCACTCCTGCAAGACCAAAACAGTCAACAAGCCCAGCACCAATCCTGTGAGAGTGTGCCCTATGACCACTTCTAATCCACAAGGACCCAGCAGACCACACAGTTACCTTGTAGTTATCTTTCCAATTGTTGTGGCAAAATGCCAAACAAAAAAATCAATTTAAGGAAGAAAGGGTTTATTTTAGCTTACAGTTTAAGGGGATACAGTCCATCACAGTGGGGAAGGCAGAAACTGAGACCAGGTCAGATGAAGTACATTACATTAAAGAATCAGAGTGTAAATACAAACCAGAGCTGGGCTGTGGAACTTCGTGGACTATCTTTAGTGACCCACTTCCTTCAGCAAGGCTCTACCTCCTAAGGGTTCTGCAACCTTCTCAAACACTGTCACCTCCTGGGAACCAACTGTTGCAACACACAGGCCATAGGGAGAGAGCATGGCTCCTGTAAACCACAGCAGGCCTCAGCTCAAGACCAGCTCCATTCATGCTTGCCTCTTCACCAGAACATGGAGTGTCATGAAAATATCCTGGGACAGTAGGTGTCCCCTAGAAGAGGAGCTGGGGCAGCACGGAGGCAGCCTCTGTGAGTACTGACTGAAAGGGGATGGGTACAAGAGTGACACTAAAGGAACCTCTGTATCATACATTCAAGACATATCAACCCTGAGTCTGTAAGTCCATCTGCAATCCACCCTGGGGCTGAACTTAGTTACCACCTCTCACAATGCCAGGGCTGTAAAAGGAGTGCAATAAATATTTATTTTAAAAATTATTGTCAGACGGTGCTTAAGAGATACTACAAACACAAATGTACATTGTAATGTACACATAAAAGTAACAGTAAATTTACATTTGTTTACAACTAAGGGAAGCAACTTGTTACAACTGCTTTTGTTTTTCTCAGATCACTCCAGGGCAACTATTACAGACATCTGAGGAGTCTTCCTGAGGGAATACATTACCACAATGAGCAAGTCATTATGTTCTGAAAGGAAAATAAAAAACTTGAGTAAATTATCCTAAAGGAGAGGACAAGGTTGCCCTTGACCACCTTGGTCACCTCTCAGTGGATGGTCCCTTAGTCACCTGTGCTTTTAGAAATTATCTATGATTGTAATTGACAATAGAGGTACAAACTCCATCAAAATAGTTTGGCTGCTCCTTGAGCTAACTGACAGACTCAAAAGTCACAATCCCTGGAAACCATAACTAATGAGATTCTTTTCTCAGCCTGCCTCCAACTTCTTTAAACCTTGCTTAGTGTATCTAGAACCAGCAGAGCAGTGTAGGGTTTTCCTTAATAAGCTTGCTAAGAAATCTATCAATTTACTTTTCCTTCTAATGAAATCAAACATTTTTTTAATGGTTAAACAGTAAGGAAGAGATCATTAAATCCTGCATCTCCCAAAGTGAAAAAAAAATCAAAAGAAAAAAACCACCAAAAAGAAAAGAAAAAAGCTTCCAGAGAATACAACATCCAAAGATATCACGAGCCTATGGACATTTTCGAAGAGGGGACTTCAAAATTGGGTGATAGAAACACCAGAGTTTTGAAATGCATTTTTCCACCTTAACAAAAAACCAAAGCGACAAAGTACAGAGCATCCTTTAGGATTCCTTTTGCCTTTTCTCGGGATTAAATACTACAGCCAGTTCTCTGGCAACCCCAATGCTGGGACTTTAGCGATTCTTACACCGACTGGCTGCATGAGCAGAGCTCAGATTTCTTCCTCCCTGTGAACCTCGGAAGCTGCATTTATAAATAGGTAAGGTGGACCTCAGGGCCAAAGATCTTAGCTGGAAGGATCCTGAATCAATAAATCTGTTCACCTGTGTGCTCTACATATTTCATTATTGGCCAAGCTTGGCAAAATAAATATGCCTCTTGGTGGAAGGAGGGAGAGTGGGGAATGATTTGTTCAGGAAGACTACTTCAATGTTTTAGAGTTTTTAAAGAGCGTTTTTGCTTAATTTTAGAGTTCATGAATAGTTCTTGGTCACTATTCATTAATTTGGGGGATTAAGGCTATGCCTATAACTATTCAGAATGAAAATCAATTATTAGAAAGGGAGGGTAATATGCACCTAACCAACAAGAAAATATAAAAGAAAGGATTTCAAAAACTGAAAGATTGCACAAGCCGCTTAAGCTGCAGAATTTTCAAAAGAGTAAACTTACTCGTTCAGTGATTCATGCATTCTTCCAACAATTATTGAACCCTTCTCCGTGCAAATAATGAAAATGCTGGTAAGCATCTCTGTGTTCAAATAGTGCTTTATAATTTGAAAGGCAGTTTGCCTTTAGAGTGTCTTGAACTGTCTTAATAGCCCTATGAAGAACATATGAGAGATTAGTCTTATTTATGATTAAAAGAGGAGAACAGATTTTGTTAAGGTTGAGTGAGCTCCATAAATATTACAGAGATAATTCAATGAAAAGTCAAGATTAACATACAGGCTTTCTGATTCCTCTTTCTTGTGTTTTCATTTCTTCCCCTTATCTACTAAACCACATCCATGCCCATCTGTTCCTGTAACTGGGCAGCTTGGGCCCCCACCATACTAATGCGCTCTTTCCTTTATTTGGCTATTTGAGAATAAAAATCCAAAAGCAAAAGCCCTAGAACAATTTAGGCTTTCCTCCGTGAGAGCAAGTCCAGAGCAGTTGGATTTGGATCTGCTTCCTAAACAAAGATGGTGAGTCCAGAAGCAGCTTAATGCTTGGAAATAAAGCGCAGGTGTCCTCGCAGCTTGGAGGAGCAGGAGGGTTGGCACAGATTTTCAGCTCATGGCACTCTGCCTGATGAATTGCATGGTCTCAACCAGGGCTGGCCGTTAGCCTCCTACTGGCTCGAAAGATGCAGAGGAAATGCAGAGAAGGCTGTGACCACCTGTTCACTCAGGATGTCACTTACCTCTTGCATGTTTTCCTGCAAATGCAGAGTCCAAGCCAGGTGTTCAGTGAAATCACACTGCACAAAACCTTTGTCTTTACCCTCCGCCATATCATCTTAACTCTTACTTTCTAGCCTCATGGATCTTTTAGAGATGTTCAGTGGTCCCTGAAAATTCATGTCCCTGCCTCTAGTGATCCCCCAAATTATCCTATAGAGACACCACCAGTGCCTCAGGCATCCCTTTCCT
The DNA here is from genome assembly GCA_902168405.1 of Peromyscus aztecus. Taxonomy (NCBI): domain Eukaryota; kingdom Metazoa; phylum Chordata; class Mammalia; order Rodentia; family Cricetidae; genus Peromyscus; species Peromyscus aztecus. The sequence goes on along the minus strand of CABHPQ010174310.1, from coordinate 28,150 downwards.
CACCCTAAATGGACAGAAACTGTGCAGCCCCTTTCTTGCCCTGATCTCCACAAGTGCCCATGTGGCAAACTGAGCTGGTAATTAGCTCACACTGCATAACTTATGAATGATGATGTAATTGGAAAACATCTCAGAGACAGTATCATGCTTCCACATACCCTTAAATTATTTCCTTAAAGAATGCAGGACAGAACGCTAAATAGACTGTGCTTAGAATATCAAATCTGAAACACACACACACACACACACACACACACACACACACACACAGTACGATCGGCTCTGGTAACATGAAAAGAACAATAAAATAGTAAAAGATAAGTGATTCTGAGGTCTGTAGAGATCTGAGTGGCATATCACAATCCTGGGTGTACCTCTCTACTGATTCATTTTACTAATGTTTTCAACAATACTATAAATCCTTATCTTGACCCTAAGTAGTATCACTGTGAAGGTCTTTCTCAGGCTAGCACTATGCCAAGTGTAGGACACACTTGGGGCTGAGAAAACAGATACTTCTCCAACCCTCTGAAGTACTAGGTCTAATGTAATGGCTTTAAAGATACAGCATAACTCATCATAAGAAATAGATTTTAAATCACATAATAAGAAATGATGTCCAGTCTCATTCTGTGTACCAACTTCATTATTTCAGTTCTGTTCTGTGGCATTATTTATGTTGAACATTGAATTGATTTCATGCCTGACTGAAAGGTTATGAGTGATGTTTTTTTAAAATGGAATTCTCAGGGATACTCTATAAGGCTTATGCATCTTTTAAAATCAACAATTCCTCAACTCTAAGATTGTTCTCATCTCTCAAAGCCAGTGGATGTCTATTTAATCTTTACTTAAAGTTGAGTCTTTTGTGATCACATGAACAGACTGGCCTTCTAGGTCCATGGAAGTTCTACATGTGTAATAATTCTGGCCACAGCAAACAATATTATTTCTAACACTTTCTCTCTATTGACTTCCATCAGCTCCCTAGTGTTAGCTTTGAAATGCCCTTGCTTTTATCATTTCAGATGTTACACTCTGTTTTTTATGGTTAGAGAAAATCTATCCCCCAGCTTCTCCCCAACAATGTTATATCTTCACACACACACACACACACACACACACACACACACACACCAAAAAAAAACTACAGCAGAAGGCACACGAAGAATATCATACAAACTCTGATGTTTCTCCCCAGACAGAGCTTTGTTTTATCTAAGAACACAGTGTTTGTAGCACTGAAAGTTACTTCTGAACACAGTTCAGAAATGACATAAAATCAAACTTTCTGATAAAGAAGATATGCTTTTCTGGGTTTATGAAGAAAAAAAAATGACCAAAGATAGTAGTCTGGTTTTCTGTGTATCTCATTGGCTGATTATTAGATTCACAGAAGATGATGGGAATTTTCCAAGAGTGGACAAAAGAAGAATTTTTTTAATGTTTGTTATTAGGAAGCATATGTGGTATCTACTCCCTTCTTCTGTATTGGATGTCATGGCCCATGGAAATTTCACATCATCCAAGCTAGAAAATAAGTTCTGAATTCAGCTTCTCTTACTTATAGGTTGATACAAACATTAACTGATGACCTTTTCCTCTTTGGAGCTAGAGAGATGGCTCAAAGGGAAAGAGCTCGTATTATTCTTGCAGAGAACCTAAGTTCAATGCCTAGCACCCACATCAGGTAAATTACAACCACTTATAACTATAGCTCCTGGAGGTTATGATGCCTCAGCACTCATGTGCACATTCTGACACACACACACACACACACACACACACACACACACACACACTTTAAAAAAAATTTCCTTTAAAATGATCTACACTCTCCACCAAAAATTAATAAATCATGCAAAATGAATTCATTTACATCAGTTGATAGAATAGAAAGATGGTTTGATCAGTAAAGTACTTGCCCTTTAGGCCTGAGGGCTTGAATCAAGCAGCAGAACCCACAAGAAGAAAAGCCAGATTTGGTGGTACACATTAGTAACGCACACACACACACACTGGGGGTAGGGGGAGAGATAGGCTGATCCTTGCGGCTCACTGGCCAACCAGTTCAAGCTACTCAGGCAAGCTCCAGATCAATGACAGGTAGATGGCCCCTGAAGAATGACACTTGGTAATCCCATAGCATCCACTTATATGCACATACATGGGTGTATGTAAGCACCCCCTACATGCACACATACACAAATACATATACATATATAAAAATAAATTACATAATTAATGTGGCATTCTTCTTCCTGGGTTTTAACTGGAATCAGGTCTTTCTCTGTCCACATGACAAACAGCTGGCTGAACCAACTGATAGAACAGTGAAGCCACCGAAGACATGGGAGCCCTGGAAGCGTGATCCCGGGATTGATGAGGAGGAGTTGACATTTGCCTCACGGCACAAACAGCAAAAGATAATTCAAAGTCAAAAATAACAGTTTCAAATTTGACATCCTTCCCTTTGAATCTACGATCTTTGCCAAGTCGTTTTGCATGAGTCCCAATCCTTTCTTGCATTTTTAAGGTTAATATCACCTACTTGGCAGTGATTCCTGTTTTGCTAGCTTTTGTCTTGTTAGAAATAAAAATTAACAATATTTATTCTGTGTGTGTGTGTGTGTGTGTGTGTGTGTGTGTGTGTGTGTGTGTGTGTGTTGACAGTGCAGAACAGGACCAAGGGTCTGGAGACTCACCTGCTTCACCCTAAACATTTTCAATGAAGGTAACTGAAAGAAGAGAAATGTGCCAGGTTTCACTACAGAGGTGATGTACAATACAGTCCTGGAAAGAGAAGAAGTAGGTCATAGGAAATCGACAGAATTGGAGGAAAAACTTGAAGCAAAGCTTTCTGGGCTGAAGATGTAGCTCAATGGTGAAGTGCTTGGTTAGCATGTGCCAGGTCCTGCACTCAACTGTCCCTAGAAACAACAACAATATATATAAACATGAGTGTGAGGTTAAGAGGCTCAGAGGTTAAGACACCTGAATTTAGTTCCCAGCACTCATATCAGGTGGTTCACAATTGCTTGAAACTTCAATACTAGGGGATCTAACACCCTTTTCTGGCCTCCATGGGCACCTACACATGATGGCATACACATACATACACACAAATAAAAATAAACTTTAAAAATAGAAAGTAAATAAGCAAGCAAAGCAAGCAGTAGTTAAATCCCGAAAGGAGAAATAACATGAGCAAAGAGCTATCATCATAAATACATATGCTCAAAATTGGAGGTCCATAAGGAATGTGACAGAAGAGATCTGCCCCTAGACAGACAAGGTGCCATAACCCTCCCCCCTGCACTGAGAGCACATGTCAGGGTGTTTCTGGCTTATCAGCTGATGAGGAAAAGATGAGCCAAGAGTCAGAGATATAGATCACACTTCATCCCAAGACACCAGCATGTAGGAGCTCACATGAGAACACAGCCATTCAGGAAAGAGCTCAGTCGGTCCGATTCCTGTTGGCGGCAGTGGTAGAAAACAATAGTGACTTGTGCATGGCTTTCAGTTGAGAGCTAATGAGTTTATTCTTTATCCTGCAAGTGGTGGAGCTCAAAATAGTCTTCCAAGCAGACTAATGTCAATGTTAGGAAGAATAATTCTGGAAGCCACAAGTTTGGTAAACAGTAGAAAAGACTGGATAGTCAGAGGCAGGAATAAAGCAGGCAAGAAAGAAATAGTGCTGTCCCAGACTAGAACAGTGCCCGGAGAAGTGGGAGAGATGGAGTTGCTTCTCTCATCAGTCAGATGGAGGGGGAGTTCTTTAGTATTCAGTTGAAGGTAACCAAAGACTGGTTCATTTAATTTTTACAATCCCTATTCCAAGCAATTGCTATTGTTTGAATGTGTGTCCCTCGTAAAACTCACTTTAAAGTTGAATGTACACTATGGTAATATTAAGAGGTGGGACCTTCTGGAAAGCAATCAAACAACTCAATAGATGTAGTGTACTGCATCGATCATATATCATAGCATCTACATAATATACGTTAAGTACACATGAAATGTGTAGGCATTATTAGCATCTTACAAAAGGCCTGGTAGGATCTAATCTATCTATAAGGCTACTGTTTGCTCCTCTGTCACTTCTGCCTTCTAAGGGTGCAGCTTTAGAAAAGATAGAAACAAAAGTCTGCCTCTGAAGGAAACAACTTGCCACTTAATCTTGGACTTCCCAGCTTCCAGAACTAGGAAAAATGATTTTAGTTCTTTGTAAGTTTTCCAGTCTCCAATGTTCTGTTAGACAAGAGTAAATGGCCTGAGACTCTTCTGTTGATGCAACCTACACAGTCTGAATATCATCATTAGGGCTGTGAAACCCTACAAGACTGATCAGTAAGTTCAGCCCAAGTCAAACCAAGGATGCTGAAGCCCACACAAAGCAGAGGACAATTCTGAAGCATCACTGATGGAGGCAGATTAAGAGAAGAGCCACACTCTTTTGACTGTAATGGTCCTGCTCCCATACTATAATTTCTTTTCTGTTGCTATGACAACGACAATTAGCAAAAGGAGAGGAAAAGATTTATTTGACTTACACTTCCAGGTCATGGCCCGTTCCTGGGGGAAGCACATGCCAGAACTCAAGGCAGAAACCATGGAGGAGCACTGCTTTTTGGCTTGTCCACAGGTTCATGCTTGCCTAGTTTTCATGTATAACCCAAGATCTGCCTAAAGATGGTATCACCTAGTGGATTTGACCATTCTACACCAATAAAATAATCAAGACAACCACCCATAGACATGTCAGCAGGCCACTCTGATCTAGACAATTCCTCCATAGAGATTTTCCTCTCAGATGAGTCGAGGTAATATCTACTTGACAGACAGTTAAGGCTAACTAGGACTTTCATGATACAGAAAAAGAAAGAAGCTCTTAGTTGCTGGTCTTTTTCCATTTTTCACAGGGAAAAGTAAAAACCCTTGATTCTTCAGGCCCAGCTCTCTCCCTGATTATGTCACTGAGCTCTATTAGCAGGAAATGCAGGGAGAAATGACTGCCAGGTCTATGATAGATCTGTTATTTAATTCTTCACTGAAGTGAGCAGTGAGTGAATCTAGAGGTCTAGTGGCAGTAGGATCTAGAATTATCATGGCTGTAGAGAAGCCTGACTGTCTTATGTGGCATGGGTGTCCGTGTGCTTGCAATAGCTAAACCATGGATATGAAATGGTCTGTTTTTGATGAGGTCTCTGAAAGCATGACATGTCATCTTTTCTTCCTGAGAACTGGATCATTGCCCCAAATCATTAGCCATTGACTGATCTCTTCCCTGAATCCAGACAAAATGCCTGACATAATACTGACTTCCAACATCCCAAGTGCTCAGACATTCCATGAAACAATTGAGGACCATAAAAATTGCTTGTATTCTGCTTGAATTAAACCGCAGTTGTCATACAGGTGTTTTAAGCATATGCACTACAAATCACCTACACCGGATGGATTTGTCAGTTCCAGTCCTAATACCTCCTGCCTCAAGGTATTCATGGACGTGTGTTCTCTGTTGCCGGATGAGACTGTTGATCTACCACCAACAGTGGTCTTAGAATTGTCCTCTGCCTTCTCTGGGCCTTAGCATCCTCAGTGTGAATCAAGGTAGAATTACCGGACAGTCTTCTAGGGCTTTACAACCCTAGAATTATCTTCAGAATTTTTTCTTAAGAGGAAAATTATGCAAAAAACAACAAAAGCATTAAAGGCATGGGGATATGGTAATGCCCCCAAAACCAAAAACGAAGTGGCTCTCTGGTATTTCCTGGACACAGAAATACCAAGTACCAAGAAGGAGGTGAAGAGAATTGGCAGGTGCCATCATGAGTAGTGACCCTCTGAAACCAGCAGAGCACAGACACGGATTTGATGGTCATTGTTTCATTTTACTCAGGGCTTATCTGATATGCCTTCAGTTGTTTCAATTAAGTTAATCTGTACCTACAGCCATCAGGTGTTTCAAACTATCACCATGGTTCTCAGATAAAGATGAAGTTAAGTAAACAGAAATCAACCATGTTGCAGAGTTCATCCTTCCTCTAATGAGCTACCGGCAACCAAACAAAAGATGCTACCATTCTGTAGCCATGGAAACATACTTAGCAACAAAGAAACCTTGGCCTTTCCCCCATCTGTTTGAAACCTACAGCAAGACACATTAATTTCAATATATGAAAACAAAAAAAGAAAGGCGTAAATTTTATTTAATCCCCAGGCAGTTCCTAGTCCAGTGTGGATATGTTTATAAATGGGAAAGAAATGATGTAACTGGTATTAACCCACTACTCCAAGGCAGAACCTGGGTTACAGGTCACTGAGCTCCAAGAAAGAGCCTCAAACACGGTATGTTACCGAGAGACTCCCAGCAAAGCTCCCGAATTGGGCCAGAGACAGGCATTGATAAGCAGAAGCATTAACCAGTGAACACTCTCATGGGATACAACTAAACCTCGGTGAGCATGAAAGTTTTCTTTCTCGATGAAGCTATTGTTAGCAACTTCATGCTGAAGAGAATGGAGGCAGATTCAGTCCAATAAATGCGTAAGGCAGTTGCCTCCGTGTCATAGATAAGAATTTATTAAAAAGAAAGTATGAGATGTAGGTTCTTTCCATAAAAAATAATATATTTTTTTCAGAATATAGAGAGATACTAACTCATTTAAATCAACTGTGCAAACTCTGAAAGGCAAGACAAGCTTCAGGTGTGACAAGAGGAGCTCCCACACGTCACTTGGGCTAAACTTGATGGAATGAGGTACTTTTCAAGAAGCTAAGCCTTTATGAGTAGAAATATGCATCAATATGTATTTTATCTCTTTAATGAAAGAATCAGCAGGGTGGCAAAGTTGATTTGGAAAAGGAATTGAGAAGCTGATACACATAAGTGAAATAAAAGTATAAGATTTCATAGCTGAGCATGATGAGACACACCTGTAATTTTAGTACCTAGGAAGTGGGGGGGGGCGTGACTTCATGGGGAAAGAGGAGGAGGTGAGGGAGGAGAACGTATTTCAAACTTGTATTGAAATTGATCAGTGTCCTACAGAGGAGCAGAACTTATATTTGGGCTTTGTCTGTTTTATTTAACAAAAATCATTTGTAACATAGCAGACACCTACAGATTGACAGAGTCTACTCTAAAAATAAAAATAAATCATAAACTTAGGGAAGTTATCTAGAGTGAGAGACAGTAGTTGGTGGGTGTCTTACAGGATACTTTAGCATGGCATTGGAAGGACACACAGGATCATTCTATTCTATTTCCAAGTTTGGAATAATTTTCCTCAACAAGGACAGAACATAAGTAGAGAGGAACATTAGAAACACACACCACTAGAATTAAAGAAAGAGCTAGGGTGTCAACGTCATTATTCAATATTTCAATCAAGTGTAGTGTGAGAAAACCCGCACCCTCAGCTACGGATTACATAGGAGAAAGTAAGATTGTGCTGTGATCTGAACAATATGTAGGATCAGAAATATGTTAAGAATCAATTTTTTCCATTTACTAAAATCCTTGTGGGTTTCAAACAGACTAATAGTAGAGTGAGCAGTCAGAAAGAAATCCTTTCTGAGATTTACTGATGCCATAGGAAAAAAATAAATCACGAGCTGTATACAAGAAGGAACTTGATTTATTAGGTGCTGCTTCCCTAGGAGAAATATAAAATGGTCAACACATGCTGTTTTTAATAAATAGCTAACTAATATATCTAATACCACAAAATATATTCTAAACCTATCTTACTCTTCAACTTCACACTGAATAGAAGAAATGGGGGAAGGTAAGCGATGGTAAAGAAATGCAAGAAAGAGGAGACTGAATGGGTGTCATGAATAAACTATCAGGAAAGAGGCAAAAATGAGGGTGCAAGATGTGAAGAAAGGAAGCTGGCAAGGAAAAAAAACACATCAGAAATCAGTTCATGATTCAACAAAGAGGAAGACGTGAGAATCTCAGTCAGAAGAAGAAGCATTGAAAGAGATGCGCCAAAACACGATTCCCCACCAAGCTATCAACCAAGCTACTAGGATGGACAATCTGGAATCCAGATTCCAAGCAGCGTGGTATTCTGAAGATATCAGGCAACAAAAACTCTCGTTCACTGCTGGTTTAACTTCAGCATGGTAGTTGCTTTGGAACAGTTTGGTAGTTTTCAAACTAACAACTTCTCTGGATCAGTTTTCTTGTTGCTGGGACAAACTGTCCGAAACACAACTTTAAAAAAGATGGGCTTACCTTCTCTCACAGCTTGAGGCCAACCTCATGGGAAAGTCGTGGGAGCAGGTGGACAAAAAGCTGATCGCACTGTGTCTGCGGTTAGACTCAGAGAGAGATGCCTACTGCTGCTAAGCTTGCTTCCTCCACTTTATTAAGTCTGGAGTCTTATCAAATGGGGTGGCACCATCCACATTTAGGTCTTCCCACTTCAACTAAACCAATTTAAAAACCCTCTCACACACATACCCAGAGATTTGTCTCCTGGGTGATTATAGATCTTGTCAATTTGACATTATTAACGACCATGCTCCAACGGTACATGTCAGTTTTTAATATAACAGAATGTCATACACTGGGGTCTGGAACAACAGTCACTTTTCACAGTCTGAAAAAGGCCAATATGGACAATGGAGTGTAATTAAGAACTAAAGAAATGAGAAATTACGCCATGAAGATACAGGGAAATGCTCTACATGCATACTGTTAAGTGAAAGAAGCCACACCAAAAAGATTAATACGCTGTGAGTTCAAATGCACGGAACTTTAGAAAAGGCAAAGCCATGGAGATGTCCAATGACCTGTGATTATCAGGGGCTGGGGGGGGGAAGCATGAAATTGGAGCATGGGAGACTTTTAAAGTCATGAAACAATCCTGTGAAATACAGTAACAGTGAATACATGTCCCTCGAAGGTGGAGGAACATGCTAACCCAAAATAGATCACTTGTGCATAAGGGATATTTTAAACTAAATGGCATGTGAAAAAGCAGCAGGTAAGCAAGGTCACCACCCTTCATGTACCAGGGGAAAAGGCTTCTTGTCACCAGAGAGAGGACTGAAGGCTGAGAAAGATTTGCATGAAAAGAGACCTTGTAACATAACTTCTAGCTTCTTTAGCCATTCCATACATTGTAGTTTCTTTTCCACAGTGCCACTCTTTGTCCAACCTGCTTTATAAACATTTTAGGTTTTCATTTTCCATGAGGAGTCTCATATGTGTGTAACATTGTGTGTGCTCTTCTAAGGGTCCATTTTATATGAACTTCAACATAAATTGATGTTAGGAGTAAGTTTAACAATAGCTAACAATCAAACAGGAAAATTACTGTGTGTAAATCTATTATTCAGTTGTGTGTGTGTGTGTGTGTGTGTGTGTGTGTGTGTGTGTGTGTGTGTAGACTGGAGGACAATCACAGTTGTTGTTCGAAGGTGCTGTCTACCATTTTTTTTTAATTTGAGACAGGGCTCCTCACTGACTTGGAGCTTGTTGAGTAGGCTAAGCTTGATGGCCAATGTCTCTGCCTCCCCACTGCTGGGATTACAGGCACTTCAATAGGCCAGGATAAATATACATATATACAGTAGGTTCTGGGAAGCAACCTCAGATCCTCAAATAGGAAAATCACAATACATCATAATAAACGTTATTTTAATGTGGTCTCTCTCTAGGAAGAGTCAAAATAAAAAATACTCTGGCCATGGCTTATGGTGGGTAACTGAAACTTCAGAAAGGGAATTGCACCTGGAGGAATTTGTGCATATGCAGATGGAAAGCGCAACAGAAACAGAAGTAAAAACAGGGTGAGATTCCCCACTCCCTTTCCCTGTCATATTGCTACATGGAACTGTCAACGGCCATTATTCAAACTTCTGGGGCTAGTCTAACCTGTAACTGCAAAAGGAAATACGGTATTTCAGTCCCTAGAGAATACCATGCTACCTGAAGGAATACTCAGCTAAAGGCTGAGACAGATTTCCCAGGTTAGATTTCTTCTCCCATTGAAACAGCAGCTGGGATCAGAGTGGTCTGGTGACTTTGTGGTGATGATAACATGCTTGTTTTGTTACAGTGACATAATTTAGCTCCAAGGAGGTGATCTGTGAGGACACCCTGTCCTGAGGTCTTTCCTTCTATAGGTGTGACCCTGTTGTAGGGTTGGGCAGCTCAGGAGGGACCCTCACCCAGCAGGCAGTATCATGGCGATAACACCAAGCCATTCCTCTGACAAAAGCTGCTCCTGTGGCCTGTGCCTTACCCTTAGTTCTGAACGTATCATTCAGCTTTGAAGAGGTTAACACAAGTTAGAGAGAAGGCACTCAGAAGTTTTCTGCTTTTAATTTCTGCTTAATGACTTATTGGCCAGGGCACTATCATCTCATCCTACTAACAGCCTTTCTTGCACAATAAACTGCTGTGCTTGGAGCCCACCTCGGCCCACAAACTCCACAATTAAGTGATCGTTTGTCCTCAGAGCTTGACAGAAGCAAGATTCTGAGGCGGGCTGGGAGGAGCTCCGATTTATTAAAGTAATAAATAACCTGGAAGCCCCCTCTCCCCCAGCTGCTGCCTCCCTTTCTTATTTACTTCCTTGTGCAGCATCTGAGATGGGGATACAGGAAACTTAATTGCTTGGAAAGACAGTTGTCTAAGAACAGCGCAACACTCATATCCCAGAAACCACATAATAAAATTGGGGGCTCCAGGGCTACAGCTTTGGAATGGTCCTACTTCTGGATGCTTGGCTCCTTGGCACGTACTCACTCACAGTATCTCCAGAAGGATACATGTTCCTGTGTACGCACAAGCACTCACAGGCACAGGGCTACCTTCTGGGCAGAGGGAGGCTCTGCAAGGTATGGCTCTCACTGGCCTTTACATGGGTTCACTGCCTATTTTATTTTTTATTATCATTTTTTAAATCTCATTCAATGCATATTGCTTCAGATTCAGACATTCTTATTACCTTGTATGCAACATTTTAAAATATCATTTTCTCAGTTATTTGTTCTCCTTTAGTTGTAATCTTTAAATTATTATCACATTAGCATGTATATAACAGGGCTTCAGAAGCTCCCTACGTAGCAGAATTCACCTCTCTCAAATGTCTTCCTACCCGAAGCCTTAATCTGTTGAAAGCATTCATTTAAAGTGTTCCAGAAAGTCAAAATAGATGTCATGTTTTAGCCTGCTTTTTCTTTATTTTCATACGCAACCTTCATAAATGTATTTATCTACTCCTTATTCCCCAGTCTGGAAATGGTGACCTTTCCACTGGCTGCTATTAGGGACCAGTAACTCTTTAGACTTTCCTTGATCAAGTTAAGTTTTTAAAATTTGCATTACATGAAATGAACTATCTTAAAGTGAATAATTCATTGGTATTTAGTACATTCATAATATTGTATAGTCATCGCTTCTGTCTCTCCAGAAACATTTTCATCATTGCAAAATCAAAGCCTGTATCAATTAGGCAGTTGCTTCCCATTTCCCCTCAAATCAATACTCGGAAGCCTTTATTTCCCTGTGGATTTGCCTCTTCCATGTATATCAGAGGAATGGACTCATACACTCTGTGATAGCTTTTTGTACCTGGATTCTTGATCAGTGTTATCAAGGTCCCTTCCATATACTGCAGCATATATTAGTGCTTCATTTCTTTCTACAGTAAATCATATTCTGTTGTATCGACACACCACTACTCATTTAAATTCTCACATAAAATTATATCAGAAGGATATGGAAAATAAGCTAATGGTATAAGATATTCTTATAAACAAGGCAGACTCAAGGAAACTATGGAAGCCAGAATCATGAAGAACATGGAAGCCTGAGGCATGGATACCATGGAACCCAGGGGTATGGAGACAATGAAAGCCAAAGGCATGGAGAAGGCAGGGGCATAAAGACCATGGAAGGCAGAAACATGGAGACCATGGAGTCTAGGGCCATGGAGACCATGAAAGCCTGAGGAATGGAGACCATAGAAGCAAGAGACATGGAGACCAAGCCAGATGAATGGAGACCAAGTTAGAGGGATGGAAACCATGCTAGGTGCATGGAAACCAGTTCAGAGGCATGGACGTAAAGAAAGCTAATGGGAGATAGATCATTAAGGCAGGGGCATGTTGACTGTGAAGTCAGAGATATAGAGACCATGGGAACCAGAATCACAAAACTTTTGGAAGATAGGGGCAGAGAGATCATGAAAATCAGAAGCATAGAGACCTTGAAAGCCAGGATCCTGAGGGCCAAGGAAACCAGTGTCATGAGGATCAAGGAAGCCAGGTGGCATGGAGATCATGGATGCTAGAGGCATGGAGATTCTGGGAAGCAGAGTAATAGAAATCATGAAAGCAAGGGGCATGGAGACCATGGAAGTTAAGAGATATGAAGCCATGGAAACCAGGGGCATTTCTTAATTACTGTTCTCTTGCTGTGAAGAGACACTATAACCAAGGAAACTCTTATAAAAGAAACCATTTAATTGGAAGCTTGCTTTCAGTTTCAGAGGTTTAATTCATTATTATTTTTGGTGAGAAGCAAACAGGCACGGCACTGGAGCAGTAGCTCAGAGCTTTCCATCCTGATCCACAGGCAGCAGGCAGAGCAAGAGACACTGGGCCTGTCAAGGGCATTTGAAACCTCAAAGCCCACCCCCAGTGACATACTTCTTCTAACAAGTCCACACCTACTCCAACAAGGTCACACCTGCGAATCCTTCTTAAACTGTTCTACTCCCTGGTGACCAAGCATTCAAATATATGAGCCTATGGGGGCCAATTTCACTCAAACTACTACAGGCATGGATATCATGGAAGCCAGGGGCATGGAGTTCATGGAAACTAGAAGAATGGAGATCATGGAAGTCAGAGGCACCTAGACCACAGTAGCCAGAGGTAAGGAGACCATGGAAGCCAGAAGAATGAAGACCATGGAAGCCACAGACATGGAGACCATAGAAGCCAGAGGAATAGAGACCATGGAAGCCAGAATCGAGGAGCACATGAAAGCCAGAGGCATGCAAAACATGAAAGCAAAAGGTATGAAAACAATGGAAGCCTAATGAAATGGAGACCATGGAAGCCAGAGGCATGGAAACTATGGAAGTTGAAAGAATGGAGACCATGAAAGCCAGAGTCAAGGAGACCATGGAAGCCAGAGTCATGGTGATCATGGAAACCAGAGGCATGGAAATGATGGAAACCATAAGAGTGGTGCCATAGTTTAATTGTCGCTGTGATTAAAAACACTGATCAAAAGTAACCCAGGAGAGGATAGGGTATATTTGCCTTACAGGTGATAATCCATCATTGAGGGAAGTCAAGGCAGGAACCTGGAGGCAGGAACTAAAGAAGAGGGACGTTGCTTAATGGCTTACTTTCTCTGGTTTACTCATCTAGCTTTCTTGCACAGCCCAGGCCCACCCGCCTATGGATGGTACTGCTCTTGGTAGGCTTGGATCTCCTACATCAATTAGCAATTAAGATAATGCCCCACAGACAGGGCCACAGACCAATATGATCAAGGCAATTCTTCAGCTGAGATTCACTCTTCCCAGTTGACTCTAGGTCTGTATCATGTTGACAACTGAAACTAACAGTGACACATGGAGACCACAGAAAGCAGCAATGTGAATGTCTCAATGTCTCACGTACAGACAGAGAAGGACCGTAAATAATATTAAATACTAACTATGCTATGAATTAAACAAGAATTTGAAGGAAAATTGAAGCTATTTTGAGCTGAATGAAAATGCAAAAACAACATGTAAATTTTTTATGAGATTATGATGAAAGAGGTACATAGAAATTTGTAGCACCAATCACCTATATTAGAAAAAAATAAGGCTTCAAATTAATGGTGTTAGCTTTAATCTTAGGACCATAAAGTAAGGATAATAAAGGAAGCACAATATAAGCAGAAGAGGGGGGATCAAAGAATAAACTGATGAAAGAACTAAATTCTAAGATTTAATAAGCATAATGTGTTCTAATCAAGGCACATAAAATTACTAGACATTATTATTGAAGCCACAAAATCTAAGCCAGGAAGAAGAGAAATTCCAACAATTATCAGGAAAAAAAACACTACTATTGTTTTCCTAAAAAGAAATAATTTGATTGGTCTTACATATTTGTATAAATAATAATAAAGTCTAGAAGACAAAGTCCAATATCCCCAGAAGAATAGGAAAGAACTAGCAGAACAGATTTTGAAAGAAATCAAAATACAGAACAAAACATTCTCAGAAATACAAAACCTCCGAGGGCAAACTACTTGCAAAGCCCTAGTAAAATGACTTTGTGAAAGAAACACAGGAGACAGATCAAACTCTGGAGGAAGAAGCTGAATGCAGGAAACAACTAACAAAACAGTACCTCAAGAGCATAAATATGTATTGAGCTTTAAAAAAGAAAAAAACAGTGATGAATAGAACAGAGTGGGTCTTTTGGAAATGACACCACTTTGGATATGAATGTTGCTCAGGGTAGAGTATTAGCCTAACATGTAGATGCCTTGGGTTCGATCTGTAGGACCATTAAAAAAAACAACAACACTATTTTAATCTGTCTTAAATTAAGTGTGCATACTTAAAATACAATGGCAATACCAGAAGGCAAAATCACATAGATAATTCCACACTAGTGTGGGTAAAAAAGGCATCTTGAAATTTTACAAAAGTCAAGAGAAGGTGTAGAGGTGATAAAACAGAAGAAAAAAAAGTTTTGGGCTTTTGCTGATGGATCGGAAACTTCACCAAAGAAGAGATACTTGCTGAAATTTCAATGACCGATACTCCTGAGTCCTGCAAAACTCTAGCTGAGGAACTGACTTGAGAGGCAGTTTCCATATATTTTAAGAGCTATGGCAGAAGCCCGGGCAAACAACTATGACTGGCTGGCCTAGACCAGGGAAGAAAGGTGTGGAAAAGGAGGTCAAAGAAACATGCTAAGAAAGGTAAAAGGTATTACGTACCTCTTGGGCTGGGAATAGCTCTGTGGTTAAGCCACTTGCTGAACAATCATGCCACATCTGCTAGCTTAGTGTTTCTTTGAGAAACCCTGCTTCAAGAAATGAGATGTAAAGAAGAGTAACAGGATGATTCCTGACATCAATCAACTCTGAGCACACGTAAATATTTATATACACAAATGTGTACGCCCACACGTGTGTCCACACTCATGTAAACAGTTAATGTACACACATATGAAATGGGAAAAAGACATTTGGATCTCCACAAACTAAAATCTTCCCACTGAGATAGAGTCAAGGAGGGTGGGTGGGAGAGACCAGAAGAAGGAAGCAGATTTGGGGTGGGGTGGGGTAGGAAGTTGACCCCAGGCAAAGAGAAAGCAGCAGGTCAGCACTGAGGTCAGCTCCACAGAGATCCTGGAGAACTCTTCAGAGCATGGAGGCCGAAGACCTTTGAATACATGGTGCATCTCCTTTTTCCTAGATGCTGCCTCTTGTCTTTTAACTTCCAAGTATGGTCCTACTCTATCCCGAAATTCCTTATAATGTGCAAACCCATATTCACTGGTGTGAAGGACAGAAAGCCTTGTTCTTTTCTTTCTAAAATGTCGTGGTTAAATGCTAATACTACTATCCTCCTGGCTGACTCCCAGAAAAACCCTCCCAACTTTAGGTTTCTGGGTACCCATGGGCTCCCCTCTTCAGCCTCACTAATATAGGTTCCATTTCATTGTCTGAATGTGATAGTTTTTCTGTGCAGTATTCTAAAAACTAATTCCCTTTTGACATATAGAAATGTAAATCTTTTTTTTTTTTTTTTTGGTTTTTCAAGACAGGGTTTCTCTGAGAATTGTAAATATTTTAAGACCGAATAAAACCCAATACAAGGAAGACTGAATTCTCCATTTCTGTAATCAGTTTATGTGAAGAACCATAAAGGTCCCCAGTGATTGGCTTCACACCGAAACTCAGATACTACACAGAAAATCAAGTTCCGAACACAGAATCTCAGGTTCCATAGACGGAATCTCAAGTTTCACACACATGGAATCTCAGGTTCCACACACATCATCTCATGTTCCACACAAGGAATCTCAAGTTCTACACACACACACACTATCTCAGGTTCCACACACAGCACCTCAGGTTACACACACACACACACACACACACACACACACACACACACAGCATCTCAGGTTCCACATACAGTGTCTCAGGTTACACACAAGGAATCTCAGGTTCCACACACACACAGCATCTCAGGTTCCACACGGAACACCTCAGATTCTACACACACAGAGCATCTCAGGTTCCACACACAACGTCTCAGGTTCCACTCACGGAATCTCAGGTTTCACACATGGAATCTCAGGTTCCACACACAGAATCAGTTTCTATGCAGAACTCCTCCTTCCACACTGACACTCAACTTCTACGGTACAAGTGTGTTGAGAATCTACAATCACCAAAAGGAGTCATCAACACTGACCTCAGGGGCAACAATAGGGATAAAGCGCCTTTTGTAACTTGAAGTGGAGTGAATATTCATGTGTTCACGTACAGACTCCTAAGACAGCAGGGAGTCCTGGGACCTAGGAAGGTGACTTGTGGGAACACAATCACTGAACAAGTGTGAGATGTTGATGTTGATGCCCTAGTATCTATGCAAAGAGGTCAAGCATACTGTCTGTAACACCAGCACTGCATGTCGGAGGTGGAGACAGCAGATCCAGGGACGCTGACCACTAAGTCTCTTTGAATCAGTGAGTTCAGGTTCAGGGAGACCCTGTCTCAAAAGACAAGGTGAAGAGCAATAGAATAAGACATCCATCATTGACCCTCTGGCCTTTACAAACACACACACACACACACACACACACACACACACACACACACACACACACACCTTTACGCACATCACACCCACGTACCCACCACACACACAAACATATACACACACCACACACAAACACCACATACACACAACATATACACACACACAGACCATTCACCACAAACACACACACACACACACACACACCCCACATCAGATAGGAACACATACATACCACAT
>CABHPQ010174310.1:0-11077 GCA_902168405.1 Peromyscus aztecus | reverse complement strand
ACACAAAGCACATACCATAACCACACACACTACACATACACACACACTCACACATGCACATACACATGACACTATAGGAAGGAAGATAAGAAATCAACTTTTCTTGTTAGCTATAAGATAGCTCCTAAGAAGCAAGTCCTTCAAAGAGGACTAAAAGACAAGTCAAAACTGGGAGAAATATTTGCAAAAGACATTATCTTATCACTAAGAGAACAGGCAACTGAACTTAAAAAATGAACCGAAGATTTGAGATTTGTAAAGATGCCGCAGGAACCAAGAAAGATGATATATAAGCAGCCAATGTTCAAATGACAGGATTTCAGCTTCATATATTATATGCCATTCATGAACTGACATTTAAAACCATGGAATCAGGCCTGTAATTCCAGTTAGTGTGGAGGATGAGGCAGGAAGATCATATATTCAAAGCCTGCTTGGACTACAGAGTTGAGTCCAAGGTTAGCCTGCACAATTTAAGGAGATCCTGTCTCAGAGTTAACAGTGAAAAGGGAGAGGGAGGTTGAAGATACAGATCCAAATTTGAACACTTGTCTAGTATTTACAAGGACCTAGGTTCATCCTCAGCATTAGAAAGTTACTTATCAATTAACCAGTAATAACAATGGATAGATGATAGATAGATAGATAGATAGATAGATAGATAGATAGATAGATATAGATGATAGACAGATAGATGATAGATAGGTAGATAGACAGATAGATAGATAGATAGATAGATAGATAGATAGATAGATAGATAGATAGATAGACAGACAGATGATAGATAGGTAGATAGACAGATCGATAGGTAGGTAGGTAGATAGATAGATAGATAGATAGATAGATAGATAGATAGACAGACAGACAGATAGATACCACTATATAGTCATGAGGATGGCTACCATTCAGCACTGGCAACCCCAAGTGCTGGTGAGGATGTAGCAACAAGAGCTCTCATTACTACAGAGAATACATGGTACAGACACTTGGGAACACAGTTCAGCAGTTTCCTGGCAAAGCTGAACATGCTGATATCATACAACTTGGCAATCTACTCTCAAAATGAGTTGGAAACTTATGTTCACTTTAACACTTGCATGTAAATGGTTGCACTCAGAGTTGTTAAAAACTGGTAGCAACTGAGTTATCCCTCCATAGGTGAATGGATAAAGAAATGGTAGCACATCACATCCATGTGATGGAACCCAAGTCAGCATTTCTGTAATTAACTATCAGCCATGAAAAGACATGAAAAATTGTAAAGCTTATTGTCAATGAAGTAAGCTCATCTAAAAGGACGAAATAGTCTATTATTCCAATTGCCTGATAGCCTCAATAAGACAACAGCATAGAGCTGTTAACCTAGGAGAGGTCAACATGGTTAAAGGTTGTTATTTAGTTCTCAGAGGAAACGCAGAATGCTTATGTGGCATGCTAAGAACCTAGGGCAGGGAAGGACATCTGCATCGGTACAACCATGGCAACTACATGTCACTGTGTATTAATTAGAACTCATAAAACAATGCAGACAGGGAAGCCCACTTACACTAGGAGTTTTAGTTAATGTGCATCAAGTACTCCTCTTTCATCGATTTTATAAACATAATACATTAATGTAAGGCATTTATTCCATGCATTATCCTGAATAAAGAGGAAGCAGTTCAGTAAGCTAAACAGCTTACAATTGGCGTCTGTATTTAGCAGTGGTGGGAGAAGGCTCAGTTATGAAAGTGCTTATCTCACAAGCAAGGAGACCTGAGTTTGGATCCCCAGAACCAACATAAAAAACAGGCCTGTTAGTGTGTATAGTCCTGGGAAAGCAGAGACGAAAGGACCCCTGGTCTTGCCGAACTAGCCAGTCAGCCTGAATAAGTAAGTTCCATATTCAGTGAGGACTCTTGTCTCTAAAAATATGGTGGAGAGAAACTGAAGAAGACACCTGATGTTGACCTCTGACCTCCATATGCACACGTCTATAAAAACAGGTACATATAACTTCCCCACATACACAAATGAAAAATTAAATCCTCTGTCCACCGTGGCTGTAGGGTTTCTGAGAAAGGAACGAAACACAAAGAATCAATGTTTTGAATTAGAAATAGAGAACATATTAACTGAACACAGAGAAATCAGAATACTGCATGCTATTAGACTGTTATTGGTGGATGAAAATCTGACAGAATGAAACTCCAAAGTAATATTGCTGTCCTCTGAGTTGTTACTCTTGTTACCCAAGTGGTATGATTTTCTAATCAAGTATTATTTTCAGTCCTTAGTCTTGTTTCTATAAGAGTATATTTTGCTCAGGAAGCCACATTTCTTACTTCTATATCCTCTTTAATCATGCAAATCAAAGGTTTTTTTAAAGAATCCAATCTTAAGAAACTGTGTTGCCTAAAAAATAAAGATCACTTATTTATAACACAAAGGCTTATCCCAGGAAAGCCAAGTTCTACCCTCTGATCCTGGACTAAACTATGGTCGACAGATTTCATGTCCTAGAAGCCCCCAGGGCACACAACTGGGGCACAGGGAGGAGGCACTGTATGGGGCTTCTGACCTACAATACAGAATCTGTGGGCAGTTGGCCTAGCCGCCACACTCCCACCTCTGGCTTAGTGTGCACTGCCATCTAGTGGAAAGATTCTGTATCTACTCTATTTCGCCAGCTGACCAGCTTTTCCAAACCTAACTCAGGAACAGCTCGCTGCCTCTGTAACCGTGAGGAAGAGTCTACCATTTTAGCACCTGGGCTTAATCAAAGTGATGTAACACAAAGCCTTGGACATCTTTATTGGCCATAGCTGCACTACAAAGACGCAAGCTAGTTCTTGGTCTCAGCAAAAGCAGAATTTTCAAGGCCCTGTGAACAATTTGACTGAAAAGCCATTGGTTTTCTCTCCATTTGGTATTGTGGCACTTACAAACCTAATTAGAGCATTTGAAAGTTTAGCAGTGGCTAGTAGGAGCCCAACAGCCTTTATTGCATGAGGTCCACACGTGCCAATTAGGAGAGGAAGTAAGGAGCAGAGTTCTGAGGCAATCTATGAGTCTCTGCGGAGGCTTCCATTCTCAGGGAGAAGCCAGATAAAACCAGACATGGAGGTCATGCTTGGATTCCACAGTGACTGGGGGACTGGCGTGTCTGTCCTGTCCATGGCCCTCTAATTGCTTCTCTGCCTCCGGGCCTCCTCTGTTTCCTCCTCTCTCATTCATATTCAAGACCATGATTAGAAGCCTTGAACAGAAATGCAAAGTGCTTCTTAAACGTAGACAATTGAAATATGAATGTTCCTCTCATGCACTATTAATTATTTTATAGCCTCCCCAAGCACCCTTTGTATATCTAGCAGCCTAAATGATGACCATAAAAGAGGAAGGGTATTATCCCAGGGTTTCAGTCTCTGCTCCTATGTTCCCCGCTCCATCTGTACCCAAATATCCACTCTCTGGGGATTATGTTTTACAGAGAAAAAGCTGTATCAATGACATGTTTTGCTTTTCTTTCTGAACGAAGAGAGAGAGAGAGAGAGAGAGAAGGAAAGGATATGACTACTCCTAGATATGGTGGAGGAGAAAGTTTATTGTAGATCAATGGGAAAGCATAGACAGAGTCAGAGACATCTGGGAGATTCCAGAGCGGACATGACCAGACAGAGCTGAGCTGTGGGTGGGTGGGGGGAGAGGAAGAAGGGGAAGGGAGAAACGAGAAAGGAGAACTAGGTACAGCAGTCAAGAGGACAAAGCACAAAATGGCAGCTAACCAAAATGGCTGCGTTATATAGGGAAGAGCCTCCGTTGGAAGGGCAACCCAACCCACGGGCTAGAGAGTTCAGGATAGAGGGTGGGATAGGGACCTAGGGATGCTGGGAGAAGCTGTTGGCCAGGTCTGCTTTGTTATATTAAATAGGCACTTTAGCCATTTGTCCCAGGATTTGAGACTTAACACTTTGTCAGCTGAGATTAGAAAGACCCCAATACCTTTCAGTCACCAACACCCACTAGTCAACCATGTGACTCTGGTTAAGTTCACTGGCACCTGGGCTGTAGTTTCTCCATCTGTAAGATGGAGGGAAAGAGCAGCAACAGGAAACTGGGGTGCGGAAGTTCAATCAAATAGTGCTGCTCAAGCATAAGAACCTAAGTTTGGATCCTCGGGTCCTGTGTAAAGAGCTGGATGTGTCAATCTCAATGGTGAGGAGGCAGACTGGTAGATCCTTGGAGTCCCCTGGTGAGCTAGTTTACCCATGAGTGAGCTCCATAGTCAATGACAGACTCGATCTCAGAAAGTAAGGTAGAGAGAAATTGAAGAAGACCCCAGCATTCTCTGACCTCCAAACACATACACACATACATGCTCTACACATGAACACTATACACACATTAACATCTACACACACACTCACATACACACATACACACACACACACACACACACACACACACACACACACACACACACACTCACACATACATACACAAATAGCAACCAATGAAGCCAGTGACTAGACTTTAAGCAGCAACAGCAGCAGGTATGGGCATGAAAAACTGTCTCTTGTGGGTGATGTGACCAAAATCATGAGTTTACTATCTGTTAGACACTGTCCTTTAATAACCGAGTAACACAAATCAGGGAAGTGCCCAGGGATTGTACATAATATCCTGTGCCTTTGTTTCATGAACAGCATCAACTTGAGGGCTCAGGTGTTTAGAAACTGCTCTTGATGAAGAAGGCTGTCAGCTTTGACCAACAAGGTAACGGCACAGGTGAAAGGTAAACATCTTCTTCAGGTCCTATCAGTTTCCTGCGTGACCAGATAGGTAGGTTAGCCACTCAAGAACTGTCACCTCCCTACCCTACCCACTGTTATAATTCATAGTCACTTCCTAGCTACATGACCGCATATGCGCTGTCCAGCAGTCAGGCAAAATGCTTAGTCACCCCAGGGCCTTACATCCTACATAATCCTTGCGCAACGTGGTCATGTAGTCAATGCGTATGTGTAGCTACATAAGCCCGTATGCGCATGTGTGAGGTGACCTGTCAAAGCAGATTCCACCGGTTCCCTGCTCTCTCTCCCACACTATTTGTTTCCTGTAGGCCTATTCAGATTCTTATATTTTCCCCTCTCTAATAAAATTCTTATAGTGGGTTCTATTGTACCTAATGTTCTCACAAGCGCCTGGTAAATAGCACCGCAAATAAATAACACCCACCACCTTTGAGAATGAAGGCAGGCAGATAAACTCCTGTTCTAAACTTGAAGTCACCTCACATTCCGGGAATAACTGACCCTCATCGGATTGACTGCCTCACAGATGAGAGCAGGGTGAGGAAGACTAGAGCAGAAGTGATCGTCCCGCAGAAAGCGAATCAGTTCCTGACCCCACTTTGATTACCTTGCAGAACCCAAACTGAGATAATGATCACGGAAACCACACTTTGACCGAGACTGCTTAATGAATACCTCTTGCTGTCCCACCTTTTGGAGTTCCTCCTGTCGGTAGCCTGATGAGGGTCCCAGGGTCATGAATACCTTTATGTGCTCTTTCCCATTGTTCAAACGTTCTCTCTTTCCTCCCCATTGCACTTCTCCTTGATTGACACATTGTGATGGGTGGCTGAGCCTAGCCTTTTGGGGTGCTGAAGCCCAAGGTTTTGCTCTCAAACACTAGTTACATAATGGCAGATAGTTTTACTAGGCAGGAAGTGGGAATCTTTAAAATTATAAAATCTGGCCAGTTGACTGGGTAGGAAAATGAAGTGCCAGAGGCAGTAGGCAGCATGGCTCGGCACTGCTGCTATTCACCAGAATTCTTTGCAGAGGCCTCTGTCCGGGTGCAGATGGGATCTGCCACAGAAGGGAAGTTCAGGATGAGTCAGTGTGAAGCAAAGTCAGAGTTTATTATTATGAATAAGATAGTGTATGCTTAGACTTAAGTGCAGGCATTAAGAAACACAATTCTTTACAGAACTTGAAAGGACAATTTTTCAGCTTTGCATGGAAACACAAAAATCCCAGGATAACTGAAACAATCCCGATTAATAAAATAAAGGCTTTCTTTTACAACCCAAAAAGGGAGTGGTAAAGGAGGTTAACTGAGAGCTAATGATCGGTTAGTATGTCAAGAAAAGGGACTTTATGTGCTCAATCTACATTCCTAGAAGTGGTTAGGTAAGAAGTTAGGAGTCTATAATGTTAGTTAGACTGTATAAGAAAGGAGGGTCTCAGCTAAAATTACACAAGAAATAAAGCTATCCACCTGACCTAGAAGACAGGGGTTGTTTCCATAAGGGTGCAGGAGATCATTTGGCCTTGGGTGCTTGATAGGTATTTTTGATAAATACACTGTTAGGAGTTCTTGGAAACATACATAGCATACAAGAAAGTCATTGCAGGAACCAGCTAATATATATACAAAAGCTAAAATATCACCAAGACATCTTAAGCCATGGCTTGACCTTTGGAAAAGTCCTTGACCTTTCCAAGTAGTAGCTTTTGTGATAGTAGCTGGATTCCATTACATTTTCCTGTAGCTTGCAGCACCCATGAGATGGAAGTTTTGTGATTTAGGAAACAAAACCACTGTCGATGTCTTTCCTATAATGTGTGAGACCCTGGATTCATCCTCAGCATGAGGGCTAGAGAGAGAGGGAGAGAGAGAAAGGGAAAGAGAGTATGGAAGGAAGAAGAGCAGGAGGAACAGGTTTGGGGAGGAAAGGAAAGGCTGAAAGGGAGAAAGGGAAAGAAATGATAAAATATGCAAAAACACTTTACCAAACTTCTTTTATTGCCCAGATTCCTAAAGCATTCTCCACTTTTAAATCTGCACATTTGAGGTCCTCAGTGGGATCCACTTAAAACAGATAGAAGGGAGATCAGCATCTTAAGGGCTACCCTGCAAGAACAGAGCCCAGGGTAATTCGGTGACACTGTAGACTTACAGATGGTGGGAAGGAGAAAAAGAAGAAAAGGGAGCCCCCTTCTCACTTATTTGACCACATGGAACCCTTACTCTAAAGGTCACAGCCCTAAATGTCAAGAGGACCCAGAACTAACAGTGAGCCAAACCCCTCCCAGCTTTCATCTTAGTTTAAAATATTAGTTTATTTTCCAAGTAATATCAGGAATACTAAATCAACCAAGAACATTCATCTGATAAAAGATATGCAAATATGTTTATAAATATACAGTATCATCTATAATGTTGACAAGTCAGATAAAAACACCAACTTTCACTTGAAACTCTAAATTCCCAGTACAGGATGCAAATACAAAGACCTCTCTCTTTCTCTCTCCTCCTCTACCTCTTCCTTACATACACACACACACACACACACTTTATTTTCAGCTCCACAGATGGCCACAAATTGCTTACATTTTTCATACACTCCCAACCCCAACTTAAATTCATGTGCAAATCAGACTTAAATATAATTGGAAGTTCCAATGCTAAGACTTGAGTTTTAAAAACAAATAGATTATCAGACTAATTTTTGAAATGCAATTAGGACATATACCATCATTGGATGTATTAATTTTTTAAAAAAAAAAGTAAAATTAAAAATAATAAAATAATTCTAATCTAAGATTTGACTGGCTAAAGCTCACCTTGCATCAATTGCCCACTGCTATTTCATGTTACCCAACCCCAGATGTTATCAGCTATTCCTTTTGTTGCCTGGATAAGTAGTTGGGTTGGAAGGGTCAGAAGGCAGTATACAGTCTCATCTGGGATTATTAAAGAAAATAGCCCGATGCATTGTGACAGTTTTAAGTGAGGAGGTAAGGTTTGGAACAATGCTTTCCAAAAACCGATTTGATCTGCTATTAGCAAATTATAATTCTTATCTCCAACTCCAGGAAGCACAGTGGGCAAGTGAAAACAGAAGTGGGGGGCATGTCTAGAGTAGGTTCGACACAAGGGCTGGCCAGGCAACTCTTACATGGTCTAGGCTGTGCCGGAAACCTCAGCTGGGAGTTGACACAGCTCAGCCTTGAATTTCCAAAGGCAGGCTAACTACGGAGTATGTCCATGTTTATAGTTCTTGTTTCTGTGAGCAGTGACTTCCCTTACCTCCTCACTTCCTCTCTTCCCCTCCTGAGGCTATTCCCCACACCATTGTACAGAATCAAGAGAGAATAAAAATATGAAGAAAGGATGATCAGGGTCAAAGCCTCAGAGGGCCAGTGTATGGTGTATCTGGTCCATCTGAGGAGGCCTGGGGCTCCAGGATTTGTGACAAGATATCAGTGAAGCTAAATTACAGTGGTGCAGTTCCAGAGTATGTGACAAGATATCGATGACATCAGTGTGGCTCAATTACAGTGAGTAACAGTGGTATGGGGTCACACGCAGCTATGAAGAAAGAGAAGACATCGCTAAGCAGGCCAGCAAGAACTTGAACCAGCCCACAGGGAGTCCAGCAGAGCTGGGAAGAGCCAGTCCTGCACATGAGTGGGAAGAACTGGCAAGGTAGGTGAATCTGGGTAATTGTGCTGATGGGTTTATCTTGAATGAAGATTCTTCTGGTTGAGAAAGCTTTATAAAACCTAGAGAGATGTGAACCCCTAAAATATGGCAGAACCTCTGTTGAATAAGGAGAACAAACCCCAGTAGGTAACTACAAATGTCAGCATCAGTTTTGTGGAGCCTTTAACTGTCAGGCGTTCTCAGGGTTGGAACATACTAAGAACACAGACACATGTCTGAAATGGACAACAGCCTAAGTGCTGACAAGCAGATAAAGTCTGTGGGCAAATGATTCGGTGTTTTCATTCTTATTTATCTTCAAATTCCATTTGAAATCTCAGCCAAATCACTTACACACGGATTTTAGAAGTTCACCAGTTTTGCCAACCAAAGTATCAGTTACTGCCACTATTTAACAAGGTAGTGTGGTCCATCAACTATTTCTTTCAGTTTGATCCAGTGTATGGTTTTAGTATATCCCCATCCTGCTTTTCAGTGTTTCCTCTTGCTGAGACCCACTGCAAAGAAACTGCAGGCTGCTGCTTTTCCTGGGCAGTCACATTCTATCAAGCAGTAAAGGGAGAAGCAGAAGGCTGCACTCCTCCTCCAACATCTCCTCTCTGTTTCTCCACCACCCGGCACCACTATGCCCATTCTATAGAACTACAGACTAGGGTGGCTATGTGTGATAAAAGTCGCATGCTTCCATGTGCCAAGCTTTCCAACAAGCCTTTTAACATTCCCAGAGTCTTACAAGGTAGAGCTGTGGCCATTCTCCTTGTAAATATCTTGAAAGGTCTCTGTGGTCCTCTGCTTAGAAAACTATAGCTAGGGATTGGAGAGAGAGAGTACTGACATCTCTTATAGAGGACCTGAGTTCAACTCCCAGGATCCACAGGGTGCCTCACAACTGTCTATAATTTCAGTTCTAAGGGATCATACACCATCTTTCAGCCTCTTTGGGGAACCAGGCATGCAAATGGAAACAGACATTCACACAAAGCATGCATACACATATTTTTTTAATTAAAAAACAACTATAGCTAGTCTGAGGAAATGGGGAATAATCAATCCTAGAACATTTGCTCAGGATGGAAGGCAAGCAGAGATTCTTAGTCAGCTTGTATTTCTTACTCAGGTTTTCTCTGGTCCAGCTACCCCGCCACACAGAAAAGGCTACAGTGGAAGTTCTAGATCCCCTAGAGCAGGACAGTGCTCAACAGACTCCTGACTGGGAAACCTGGAGACCAAGAGGAACGTGTGAGACTTTAAAGAAGTACAAGACAGTCACTGGTCAAAGGATACAGGAGCTTCTCCTGGATGAGAGGGAGAAACAGACCGACATAGAGATAGAGACGAGGAGGGGAAAGAGACAGAGACACACACAGAGAGACAGAACACAAGCACAAGAGCACCAGCCCAGAGACATGTCAAATCTCATGCAGGGAAGGGTGGTGATAGGTTCCAACAAAGAGGGTCTGTGAAGTAGGTTGCCAAGGAGAGGCCTGAGGCAAAGATGTAGGGTAAAAGGATCCATTGGTAGAGGCTCACTCAAACACTTGTAAAAGAAAGGATTAGCCTCAAAGATCCTCTGCAGGCAAACACCAAAGCAGTCTCACAGCAATACCACTTACGTCAACAAATCTCTCCCCCTTTCTCCAGCTTTGCAACTTTCAAATTCTGTAAGAGAAGTTGGATGCAATGCTCCTACTTCTCCCTTGACTGACCAAGCACTCCCGATCTGCCAGGCAGGCTGCCCCATGGTAGACCAGCGGCTGGGACTCTGGGTGGTGATGGAAGTTATAGCTTCTTCCTGCATGTAAGTCTTAACCGGAAGGGAGTTGTGTGTTTAGAAAGTAGTGTTATCACTTGACCATGAAAACCAGAGAGGTATAATATCAAGTTGTCATCAAAGGATGGCAGAGAAATTAACCAGAGAGCAAGAATAAAGGGGATGATGGGGACAAATGAAGTCGCCCTTTTGGTCGCGCCCAGGAGTTTTGTCTGCTCAACACTGGCTGAGAGAACAAGGTGGCAGGCCTGAATGGCACAGCAGAGACCTGCCGAGCTGGAATTAAACTCTTACCCATTCCTTTTTTTCTTCTCCCTTTCCCGTTTACACAGAGTGCAGGAGGGGCAGACTCCTAGCCACCTGAGGTTATCTATGAAATATTCAGTTAAATGTAGAATCAGAGTAAACATGAAAAATGGATTTCATTTTTCCACAAAAATACTAAAAATGGTTATTAGAGTGCAATCATTGCTTAGAGAAGGGATTGAATCAATTCTGTATTGACTCACAGCTGTAATTTCTAGAACCTGTGCTAATACCCTTTCTATACATGTTTTAATAGTATGTGTGTTTATCCTGTTTTCAGAACTAAATCTAGACATGCGAAGTTTGTTTACCTCCTGAAACTCATAAACTGCCCACTCACCCAATCCCTGCTTCCTTGAGGAAATGTTTAAATTTGGAAGAAACTGCCTTAGAATAAGAGCTCAGAGTCATGGAGTGAGGAGGCAGAATGACTCCACAGGCCCCTCGGGACTGAGTCACCTTCCTTCCCACGGTCCCACTGATCTGGTGCCTATGTGTGTGGAC
>CABHPQ010174309.1:31890-64840 GCA_902168405.1 Peromyscus aztecus | reverse complement strand
TCCATGTCTGCTTAACATCTCCGGATGTTTTAAGTTGTTTGGCTGCCAGTGAAAGTCCCTGAAATGTGCTTCAGAGGTGGGAGGGGGAGGGGCAGAATACCCAATCACCAAACAAGAACCCAACCCCCACCCTGACCATTACATTTTTGAATCCATGTGTACTCTTTGGGAAAATTCAATCCATATGTTTCTCAGCCTTTTATACATTGAAATGTTTCTTGGGGAGTATTTGACTTCCAGAGAGTTTAGACCCTTCCCCTCATTTCCTTCCTCTGTCTCCTGCACCATCCCTTCTCTCCCAGCACTTTAAGACCAGGAATTCATGTTGGCTCAACCAAACAGCCAGGGCAATGCTACGGCTATAACCCGACAGTCCCGAATGGCTCTGAGCCATCAACGTGCCCCAAGAGGCACCCTGAGGCCTGTCACTTCTCAGTCGCATATAGCTGGTCAGAAGAGCTGGAGGCTCCTATTTGTCCCAGGACTGTCCTACTCCAGGAGGGTCACTTGCAGACAGTGTGCAGGGCGTTACTGTCTCTTTGCGCACACAGGGCGGGGTCAGGCGGTGGGATCCAACTGAGACTCACATTGTGTTGGGAACTGGAGATTGGGCCCAGGGGTCTCACAAGTGTTCCCAATAAGAGCTCTTCATGGAGGCCAAGTGTGCGGTGCAGCAGGTCTGAGGTGTCAGCTGCGCAGGGGTTCCAGCCAAGTTCCAGGAGGTGGAAGTAATAATAATTATTCATGCCTGGCTTTTGTAGAGCAGCGCTTCATAGTTTTAGAAATGTTGTCAGCAGCTGGATGTGGCCAACAGCTTTCTGGACCAGGAAATTTGGATTCCGATTCTTCGTCCTAGATCCACAAGCGAGACTAATGGCCTCATCTCTCTGAGCCTCTCATTCATCTGTGAAAAGGGGACAGTGGCCCTACCTCACAGTCACAAACCTAGTGAGAAAATGTCACCGACGCTGTAAGAGCCTGACAGCTATTACTAGTGCTGTTGCGGAAGTGACGCTACATCTCATTTGATGCTTAAATCTCAATGCTTAAGAGCCTGACCTGCTCAAAAAAAAAAAAGTCCAGGAAAAGGAAAAGATCTGCACAAAGATGTTCATAGCACAATTGTTTATAAAAGGAACTTCAATGTTCAGTTATTAGGAAGTAGCTATGGCACATGACAGACAGATGCACAGACACACATGCACAGAGATGGACAGACACAGACAGACAGACAGACAGACAGACACACACACACACACACACACACAGCATTAAAAAGTCTACAGATGTCAGGAGGGACCAACATGAACACGCAGGAGTGTAGAAATGTGTTTACAAGCTAGTTCTAAGTAAAATAAACAGAACACAAAATTACTTATAAACACTATGATTAGAACTAAGAAAAGAATGAGTATTTCTAGCTGAAGATTACAGAGAGTCAGAGAAAAAGGAAAATGGTTCTGTGAGAGAAACAGGTAGGATTACACATTGGCTTTTTTTCCTTTAAACTCTTCTAATGTTATTGTAAAAATCACGTCAATAAAAATGTCATATAAAATTAAAAGCACCACACTACTGTTCCATTCCAAGCAAGTTCATGTCAAGTGTGTCATGGCTTGAGGTTACTTTCTCCTGGTTGTCAGTTTGGATCAAGGAAGAAGGCTCCCGGGAAGGTGACCTCTTTTTAAAAATATTTTATTTATTTTGCCTGCATGTATGTGTATGCACCATATGTGTGCATTGGATCCCCTGGAACTGGAGTTATGGATGGTTGGGAGCTGCCATATGGATGCTGGGAAGTGACCCTGGGTCCTCTGCAAGAGCAGCAAGTGCTCTTACACACCGAGCCACCTCTCCAGCCCAATGAGACCTCCTATAGGGAACTCTAGGAGATGGTAGGAGATGGGGGGGGGGGGGCGGGGGGGGGGGGGGGGGGGTGTCTTAGGCAGGCAGAGTGGTGCAAGCCAGCTCCTGCCATGTTTCCTCACAGACCCCAGTGGCTGAAGAAACAAGCCATCACACTTTCCTAGGCTTATTCCAGGGCCCAGCTTCCCAAGGAGTCGATGGCCTGTGGCGATTGGTCTTCAGTTTCTGGATGCCCCATTTCATGGAGCTGGTAGACAGCTCAAGCTCAGTCCAGTCTGTGGTGTAGGTTACCACAGCAAGGGGAGAGGCACTGAGACCTCAGGAGAGAAGGGAGAAGAGTTGAGACGTGTCCGAGGTGATCTGGGTGAGCCCCAGGATGGGAGTCAATGTGCTCAGCAGAGGAAGAATGGAGTTCGCAGTCCCTATCATGTATTAGCCAAGTGTCTCAGGACGAGTCATCAGTTTCCCCAGCCTTAGTTTTCCCTTCTGTAAAACTGGCATTTAATGACTCCCACCTGACTATGGGAGCAGTCAAGGACCCAAAACTTCAGTGTTGCTTGTAAGACACTGTCTTTGTTTCCAATACTTCTTTTTGGTGGGGCTGGAAGGAAACCAGGCAGACTCTTTCCAAGTCCATGATGTTCCCAGTGAACCACAAGATGAAAGAGATGGGGAGAGCACTATGAATCATGGCAAGAGGCACAGGGGGCGCTGGGAATGGGGCCCAGTCATAGAGCACTTGCCTAACATGCCCAAGGCCCTGGGTTTGAGCCCATTACCACAAGAAGAAGAAGGAGGAGGAGGAGGAGGAGGAGGAGGAAGAGAAGAAGAAAAAGAAAGAAGAAGAAGAAAGAAGCAGCAGCATAGGAAACCCAGAAGGCAGGCCCTAGAACAGGTGTGCAGCCCAGGATATTCTTGCTTCATGATTTTAACCCCTTACAAGTTCATGCTTCATCATCACTGTCCATATTGTGATCTGTGTCACAGGAACTCTAAATCTGTCCTCTCAGAATCAGGTACTATCCCAAAGACTGTGCTCTTTGGGAACGGATTGTCAAGGTCAGGGAGAGTACAGCGGTTGTCTCACTCAAGCTCTCGATAAAGCCAAGGGTGATTTGACCCCCTCTTGACTAAACAGGCTAACCCAACCCCTGAACTGTGTAATGAATGGTCAAGTGGACTCTCCTTATACATCATCTGTGAAGTAAATGGTCAGAGGCCATCAAAAGGAGCTGGCTCCTGACACTAAGCCTAAGAGGCAAAGCTAATGTGGAGTTGAATCATGATTAAGCTTTGGGTGGTTGCAGGAGGCACCGTAGATTGCTAAGATGTAACTGATGTATGTGTGTGTATATATACATATATACGTGTGTGTGTGTGTGTGTGTGTGTGTGTGTGTGTGTGTGTGTGTGTGTGTGGTGTGAAAGCAGAAGACTACGTGAAGGAAGGGGACTAGTGTGGGCAGGGGCGGGGCAAGGAGTAGGAGGAGAGGGTGTGAGGGTGTAACTGATGTAACTGATGACTGGTTGGCTAGCCAAGCTGTGGCAAGGTTAAGTGGTCCTCTGTGCCTCCCTCCTGTTTTCCTATAGATGCCTCCTGAGGATACTGTTTGAAGCTAGCCCAACTCACAAATCATTTTTTGTTTTGCTAAATAAACTCTACTAAATCTGATTGATGGGACTGTCTGTAGTGACGCTGAGTACCTTGGCCCTGCCTCCTGGGACAGAATGAGTGGCAGCCAGCTGTGGAGGGCTATATGCCTGGGGTCATCACGCCTCTTGCAGCAGTACAGAAACAGTAAAGACACAAAGCTTTGCTCACCTGGTGACTGTAATGCTGAGGAATCCTGGGGAAGTCCCTCCTTTTCTCGTTAATTTACTTTTTATTTCGCTTTAGAATTACTTTATTATTTTGTGTGTACGGGTGTTTCTACTAGAATGTATGTGTGTATGCAGTGCTCTTAGAGACCAGAACAGGGTACCGTACCCACTGGGCCTGGAGTTACAGTTTGTGAGCCGCCGTGTGGGTGCCTGAGATTGAACTCAGGTCCTCCGGGAGAACAGCCTGTGCTCTTAACCACTGAGCCACCGCTCCACTCCTACCTTTTGCTTTTTTGAGACAGGATTCCACTGTAGCTCTGCATCGCACTGTGGCCTCATATTTGCAGTGAGCCTCTTATCTCAGTCTCTCAACTGGGTGACCATGATGCTCGGTTTAACTCACGTGAAAAGATTGTCAGAAGTGGTGCATGCTCATTGCGCATCATGAGAAATGGGTTGTGTAGATATCTACTCACCCTCTCACATCCTCTCTAGTCCTGGCCTCCCCCTAGTCCCCTTCCTTCACACAGTCGGTCTTGTTGCTTTCATGGTGTGTGTGTGTATGTGTGTGCGTGTGTGTACACACACACATATATGGCCTCATATATATGGTTTTATGTATCTATATAAAGTCTGAAATCCACAAGAGAGAGAAAACATGTCTCTTGTCTTTCAGAGTCTGGCTTATTTCACTCGGTATGATGAGTTCCAGTTGCATCCATTTTTTTCCAGCAAATGACACAATTTCACTCTTCCATATGGCTGAATCAAACTCTTATGTATGTACATCCCATTTTCTTTGCCCATTCGTCTGTCGATGGACATTAGGCAGATTCTGTAACTTGGCTATTGTGACCAACACTGAAGTAAACACGGGTGTGGCATGCTGACCTAGGCATCTTCAGATACACATACCTTGGAGTGATATGGTCATATGGGATTCTCTTTTTAGTTCATTTACTTTATTTACTATTTATTTACTTTACGCAAGCTTCCCACCATCACTCATCAAGCAGCCTGCTGAACCTGTATCAGATGCCATCCCTGCTTTGAAGGAGCTGGCTGTGCTTGCTGGGGCCGGTTGCCTTACAAGCAGTGAGGGGTACATCATATTGAAACAGACCAGAAAAGGCCAAGCTTGTGGTGGAGCCCAAGTGAGGCTTCAGGACTGTTTCCCATGTGTCCCTGGTGTCTGTGTGGATGATTGGCAGGAAGAAAGAGAGAGGGGCATGCAGGCCCGGTAGGAAGTTGGGCGAAGAGGTAGAGCTGTGGGTAGTGGCAGCAGGAAGGTGTACCTAGAAAGGATAGAAAGGACCCAGCCATGCCTTGATGCCATCCTCAGGGCTTTGAGCCTCATCCTGGTGATGCAGAGTTTGAAGTGTGGTCAATTAAGGTCACAATGACAGGTTGAGCAACTCTTCTCTCTGCGCCTCTACCCACTACCATGAACCGCCTACAGCTCTCAGAGTCTATGGGAGTGTGTCCACATGCACACGCCGCTCCCTGCAAGTTTGCTCACTTCCGAGCGCTCCTTGGAGCCCAAGAAGGGACCTGGGACACTAGATGGTAAACATCTCCATACTGTATCTCATGTGGCCTGAGAGCTCAGTAGCTCTCAGTAGTATGCTTCTGGAGGTCTACAGAGAGTCCTAGGCAGTCACAGCACTGTTCATGTCTCAGCCTTTCTGCAGGATTTTCCAGATATTCAATGTCTCTGTAGGACAAGTTGCCCAAGTCCTGCTTCCTACCCCTTCTTCTCTGGAGCTGAATGCCCAACAGGAAGCTCCATGGTCCCTGCTAGATATACTACTGATTCCCAACATCTAGAAACCTGGGACCCACACACATTGTTGGCAGCCGAGAACACCGTGCAGCCAGGGAGTTAGGCCAGTGTGTGTCCTTTCCAGAAAAAGGATAGGGAGCTGAAAATGTACTTGCCACTCTGACCCTACTTAACGTAGCGAAAGTGTCATTTCTGGACAACCCCAGGAAGCGGTTGGCACACCGGGGTCAACTTGGACTCATATCGCAGCCTAGGTGGAAAGACGCTGGGGTGGCAAAGTAGTACGGGGATAATGAGGTGACAGGCAGGTGCTCTTGGGAGAATTGAGGGGGACCAAAGGCCCACTTTACTTGAGGACTTCCTGTATGCACTCAAGAGGAATTTCTCTTCCCTTCTGACCGAAGTTCTTTTTGTTTTTAACCGATCTTAAAAACCATACATACTTTTGGGTATGAGTTCATTATGTGAAGTTCTGATCGAGTAAGTGGGTCCCACCTCCAGCACCTATCACTTCTTCATGGTAGGCTAATGGTCTTTTTTAACGCCCACCTTCTGTCTCTGTTTGTACCAGCAGCTGTTGGAAGGCAGGGTCTGAGTCACATTTTCCTTCCGTCTTGAGAACTGATGAGAAGTACCCCATTGCTGCGGGCTAGAAAGAATGGCAGCCCAGCTCAACTTTGAGATTTGGGTGGGATCCCAGTTGGTACAGAGAAATGTGAAGGGCAACCAACGCAAGGCAAGGATGGAGGTGAGAAGGGACAGTGCGCGTCAGAAGCCCACACTCAGCGGGTGGGGTCTGTGGTACAGAACCATGAGGAATCAGCCTTCAGACGGGGCCTCTGGTGTAGCCTTAGCCTGAGGAGTAATCATTTTTCCAGGCTGACTTTCTCTGGCTCGGCACAGGGAACCAGTGGTGTGGCGGAAGGAGCTGATTGCATTTGGCACTTTCTTGCAATCAAGAAAGGAGGAAGAAAAATAACCTAACACTAAATTAGGTAAACAAACAAGCTCCAAGCTGTTGTGGCCAGGCTCTGAGTGGAAACAGACGGCCTCACTGTCTCACTCAAGTGTGTCATCCCAGATGAGCACAGACCTGTGCAGCTGCCCCCCACCCCCCCTGAAGGGCCACAGCAGAGTCTTTCTGAGGATGGGGCAGGTGAGGCTAAACGTCTGGGAGCAAGTGATGATCAGGCCAGACCTGCCCTACAGAATACCAGGGGAATGCTGGGGGGTGGGAGAGGAGGGTTTTTTCTGGGGGGGGGGGACTTTCTCTTTCCCTGGCCTCTGATGTTTGTTCAGAGACTTAGAGTCTGCCAGAAAAAAGTTGGGGGGCAGACATAGTCCTCTGGAATGGCCAGGACTTGCTGAAGAGACTTTAGAGCCATGGTTCCACGTATCCACTACCTTTCCCTGCTCTCTAGGGCTGGCAATGGGGAGAAGAATCAGCCCCTGCTCTGGGGCCCAGGCTCCTGGGCTATTTGCTAATTTTGGTTGGAATTCTGGTATTAAGTAAAAACATCAGGGAAACCCTGGCAATGACTCAGACAAACTGAGAATTAGGAAAACAGAAGAGTCCCCAAGTCTTCCCAAGTGTTCTAAGCCAGCAGTAGCCCAAGCCCAGAAACCTCTGGAGAGCACCCTTTGGCAGGAGGCAGTCCACACCACCTGCCTCAAACTTGGGAGGCTTCCTCTGCCTGTGGTTCATGTTAGAAATGCTAACTGATGCATGCAACAGGCTCTAGATGTTTCCATCCGAAAGGAAACACCTCTTACTCAACAGGTCAAATACAAACTTTGCCCAGTCCCCAGGCACATCTGAATTTCCAGTACCATCACACACCCAGAGAACAGAAACAGGCTGCCCCATACATCCATGGCTCTGTAATCCAGACCCTGAGTGCTCCCCAGCATGGAGTCCGCCCCCCCTAATTCTGGTGCTGCTTCCTGGGTTCAAAACTCTTGTTCAGAAGGACTAAGGACATCCACAATCTTCCTGCCTACACCCTATCCATCCTCAAAACTATCCCACCAGGAGACTCTAAATGCAAAATGGACCACTGCCCCGTTCTCTCATGGTGTGTTCTGGAAGGAATAGTTGAAAACCAAAGTCTTGCAGGGTGTGTTCTTCTTAGAGGTGGTGACGTGCTGGTCGGTTGGGAAGTGAGCCTGGCCAGCTCTTTTCCCTGTCACAAAGGATGGGGAAAAAAGGCAAGAGCCAGTTCTGTGGTGGATTGTATAGATCGGCCTAGACAAAGTATTAGGGGCCACTGAAGGCTCATCTGGTAAGAAAAGCAGGCGGAAGCTACAGTGTTAAGTAGTTGATAGCATACAAACCATGACCTTGACCAGTAGCCTCTGGTCTCTGTCACCAGCCAAGCAGTGTTCATCCCCACATCCCCCCAAGTTCACAGTACAGTATTCAGAATGTCCCCCCAAGTATTCAGAATGTCCAACTTTGGTTTTTTGGAGTATGGGGTATATGCCCATGTGTGCATGTGTGTATGCCCATTGGGAGGCTTCCTCTATTGCTCTTCATCTAACTTTTTCAGACAGGGTCTCTTGCTGAACCTGAAACTTGCTATTTGTTAGACTGGCTAGCCAGTGAACCTTCAAAGTCTGCCTGTCTCCATACCTCCTCGCCCCAGGCTGATTTCATGTATTAGGGTGGGGAAAATACTAGATGAGCCTGGAATATGTTCTTTTTGCCAGTCAGAGTGCTTTCTAGAATGTCGGGGGCAGTGGGGCTAGAGAGATGGCTGAGTGGTTAAGAGTATCTTGTTGCTCTTGCAGAGAACCCAGGTTCTGTTCCAGGACTTACATGGTAGCTCACAACCATCTGTAATTCCAGTTCTAGGGGATCTGATGCCCTTTTCTGACCTCATGCACATGGTGCACATACATTCATGCAGGCAAAACACTCAAACAAATTATATAATTTTTTTAAAGGAATATTAGGGGCAGTTTTTGCAAGGACAGAGGAGCTTACCAGAGGCTCCAGGTCAAACTTCAACAGTTTGGGTATTAGTTGAACAAAGTTGAGACATAAAAAGATAGTGGATTCATTAAAACACTCAAACTCTATGGGAGGAGTGGGTTAAAAGGAGTGTGGATATAATGGGGTGTGTTTCTATCATCACTGTGATACATGTGACGTTTTGTAGAAATAGACCTTTTTTCTAGTATATATGCTTTTCTAAAGGACTTACATTCATTTCTGTCTGCAAGCAAGGGAGAACAGATGTGAGAAATCCTGAGTAAACAGTTTGGCGCTGTCCCAGGACAGGGCTTCCTAACCTTGAGGGTCTGGTGACTGAGTAAAGAAGGGTCCTTCATGTGTTTCCAGGGGCCTACAAGGAACCCTAATGACCCAGATGGATGTCTGCCTCCTCCCTTAGGCAATTAGAGTCCACAGTAGGCCTTTGAGTTATGATGCAACCCCATTAAAGAGACACTCGACTAATTATGCTAACAGCTCCCAGTCCATCCTGACTACAGAGCAATGGGTGTGAGATGGTGGCCAACCGGACTCTACTAACCTTATTTCATGGGGGATGTTTGATGCTACCAACACCTTCCCTAACCATAGGGATTTTAAAAGTCTTCCTGAAGCAACCAAGTTTACTTGCATATGGGAAGCTGCCCCTGAGGGACCCTCCCTGGACTCTGCAGCCCAGCTTCATATCCTGACCCAGAGTCAACAGCCCAGCTTCCCAGACTTTGCAGCCCCGACACTTTGAGGCGACTCTTTTTCTTCTTGTGGTCTGGTAAGGTTGTTAAAAAATCCCTAAGAAGGCAAAAAATAGTATTTGGTAAAAGTCACTGAAATCCTAGCAAGGTGTTAAAGTTGGCACCCCGGGAAGGTGTGGAATTTAGGATAAGAAAGAGTGAAATCTACACAGTCTTAGGAGTTTTATGGCTGGTTTTGGCACAAGGGTATTAAACAGCTTTGGTATGAATCATGGTGATTTTGTTTATATGTTTAACATATTTCAAGTCTTTAAGTGAAACTGCTATTTATGAATTTAATTAAATGTTTGGAGGTGTTTAATTTGCAGTAAATGTTAAATATTTGTGAAAATTCAATTTACTGAATATATGACATTTTTAATACATTTTTAATAGATTCCCCTTTCCTTTTTTTTTTTTTTAATGTCACTATGTAGCCCAGGCTGGCTATGAACTTCTGATCCTTCTGCCTAAGTACCCTGAGTGCTAGGATTATAGTCATGTGTCACCAGACCTGGTATGAGTTATATTTTAGAACAGTTTTAAGAGCATCTATGTGGTCGCACACATCTGTAGTCCCAGCACACAGAGGCAGAGACTCTGCAAGTTCAAAGCCAACTTGGTCCATGTACGGAGTTCTAGGCCAGCCAGGCTGATGTACTGAGAACGAATAAACTAACAAATATATATATAAAAAAATCCAAACGACTCAGCAGAGCAGTTATAGGATCATAACGAAATGAAGCAGAAAGTAGAGTGGCTATAAATGCCCCTACTCTCGTATGCCCATGACCTCTCCTACAATGATCAGTCACAGTGGTGCCTTGACAACAACATACTTATCTCCTAGAGTCCGTAGTTCACAAAGAGGCGAACTCTTGGAGTGCATGCTGTGGGTTTAGACAAGTGTGTGATGACATATGTCCTCCACCTAGTATTGTACAAAATTATTTCTGGGACCCGAAACACTGTTTGGAAAGCTTCCCCTACTTACCTCTTCTCCCTACTAGCCCATGGTCTTTTTTTTTTTTATTTTTATTATGCTCATCATTTTGCTTTTCCCAGAATGTCACACATAGCTGCATCCTGCAGCATTTGAAGCCTTTTCAAGTTGGATTCTTTCTTTTAGGAATATGCATGTAACTTTCCTCTGTGTTATAGCTACTTTTCTAATATGATAAGGTATTTTGTCCTAGAAAAGAAAGCATTTGTTTGGGGCTTACAGTTGCAGAGGGTCAGAGCTCTCCATCATGGTAGAGAGCATGGCAGCAGGCAGGGAGGCATGGTGCTGGAGTAGTACATGAGAGCTTCTGTCTTGATCCACAAGCATGTGGCAGAGAGAACTAATTGAATGGTTTTTGAAACCTCAAAGCCCACTCCCAGTGACATACCTCTTCCAACAAGGCCACACCTCCTAATCCTTCTCAAACAGTTCCACTAACTGGGAAACAAGCATCCAAATGTATGAGCTTATGGGGGCCATTCTTAATCAAACCACCATGCATGTATATTCATAGCTTGATGGTTCATTTCTTTTTGGCACTAGATAATACCCCATGGTGTGGGTGTTTACTTATTTACATAAAGGGCATGATGGTTGTTTCTAATCTTTGACAGTTCCACATAAATCTGTACAAATGGCTATAAGCATCCTTTGTCAGGTTTTCGTGACTATAAAAAGTTTTCAGTTCATTTGGGAAAGTCTCAGGAGCATGCCTGCTGGGTCCTTTGCACAGGTCTATTTAGTTTTGCAAGAGCTTTGAGCAGCATTCCAAAGTGGCTGGACCATTTGGCGTCCCTCAAGTCATGACCTTGAGTCCCTGTTACTTCACACCTTCACTGTCACTGGGTGGTTTAGATTCTGATCATACTTAGAAGTGTGAGTTGGAGTGCTTGGAGTAAACATTTTTCTTATTAGCTATGCATGTAAATATTTAGAGGAAGATTGATTGTTAAGAGAGTCAAAGGATTAAGCCAGATAGAAATAATTAGGAGTTAGGTGTGGTTGTGTACACCTGTAATCCGAGCATGCTCAAGGCAGAGGCAGAGGAATTGCTGAAAGTTTGAGGCCAGGATGGTCTACATAGCAAGCTCCAGGCTAGTCAGGGCTATGTTGTATGTTGTGAGACTGTCTCAAAGGCAAAACTCAAAACAACCATCCCTCCCTACCAAACTCCCAAAACACACACTCATGTTCATGGGGGGAGAGTCTGTGTGCATATATGTAGAAGCCAGTAGTCGATCTCAAGGGTCAGTCATTTCTCAGGAGCTGTCCACCTTGGATTTGGAGGCAGGCTTTTCCCCTGGGGTTCACTCATCAGGCTAAGCTGACTGGCCAGCGAACCCCAGGGATCACCAGCTTCTGCCTCCCTAGTATTGGAATCAAAAGCTTGTATTGCCACACTCAGTTTTCTTATGTGGGTGCCGGGGATTGAACTCGGGTCTTTGTGCTTACATAGCAAGCATTTTACCAATGGAGGTGTCTTCCCAGCCCCTGGAATAAAAGGGTTTTGAGGGCTAGGTCAAGGGACGAGGTCAACTAAGGTTGGAGAGAGTAGGTTCAAAGCAGGAGCCCAAAGATGGTGGAAATGGGTTAGGGAAGAGAGAGGTGGGGTTAGCGTTGTGAGGCCGGTGCTGGTGACATCACAAACCGGAAGTTAGGTAAGCACTGCAGGGCTTCTGTGGAGAGCCAAGGTGACTGGCCCGCAAGAGAGGAACCTGCTGACAAGGACAGGGACTGAAAAGGCCCCCACCCCACCCCCTGGATGCTGAAACCTGAAGCCTCACTCCACATGGCAGGAGCTCTGGCCAGTGGTCACTTCTGCTGGGGAGCGAGGCACCAACCCCGGTGTGCACTGGTCTCTAGATGTCAGCACACCAGGCTGAAGCCTCAGCCACCAGCTGTCCCTGCTCTTGCCTCCAGCTGGAGCTGCTCTCCACCCTGTCAGCAGGACTGAAATGGAGACTTGAAGGAGAAGCTGAGATTGGAGGGGTCATTTTTAGGGCAGAAGTGAGGCCAGCTGCTCATGGAGATTTAACTAGGTTCTCTTCTTCCCAGGCCACTGATGCTGGCCCAGGGTCTCTAGGCCTGCCCCTCCCCTCTCAGTTCCTTGGATGAAGGCACACAAAGAGACAAGAGAAAAGTGGGGTGATTAGAGCCAGTAGGCCCCCAGGAGTGTTCTAAGACAGCAAGGGCAGTCGGGGGTCCTGCAGGAGCGAGAGAGTGAGGTGGAGCCGATGGAGAATATTCCGAGATGCTGTTTCTTACTCAGATAATACCCATCCCAAAAGCTGTTTCCTTAGAACTCAGTACCAGTTAAACTTTCTTACTGACAATGACTTGAAAATACACAAACGGGTCTTGCTAACAGTGGTATAGGACACTGTCTCCAACTCCAGCAGGAAAGTGCTTTGTGATGAAAAAACTCAGCTGCCTTGTTCATCTATATCAGTGGTTCTCAACCTTCCTAATGCTGCCATTCTTTAATACAGTTCCTTATGTTGTGGTGACCCCCAACCACAAAGCAACTATTTTTGTTGCTACTTCATAACTGTAATTTGCTATTGTTATGAATCATAATATAAATAATGTGTAACGTAAATATCTGTGTTTTCTGATGGTCTTAGATGACCCTGTGAAAAGGTCATTCAAACCCCAAAGGGTCGTAACCCATAGGTTGAGAACCAACGATCTAGACGCTAGATTCTAGAAGCAGCCTAGCCTTCTGGGTCAGGATTGGCATTATCAGAAGACTCACTTACCTCTCAGGTTTTAGACTTCCCGGGCTTGGCCACGATTTCAGTTCCTGGAAAGCCCAGAGCCTGTGTTTCCTGAGCCTCTGGTACCCACTGTCGATCGACCAAGGCTTTCCTGGGAACCACTCCGCCGTGGCTGACTAGGTAGAAGAAAGAATCCATCTCGAAGCCAGGCGCGGCTGCCAGGGCAGACCTGACCATGTGGAACTCCTTAGTGGTCCAGGCCAGGGCTGAGAGCAACCCGTGGTTTACGAGGATCGTGCTGGGCTTCCTATTACCCTTGTTCTGGCTGGAGAAACCCATGCACCTCACGGTTTCTCATGGTCTCTTCCCATTTCTACTGAAGAATGGAGTCGGTGCTGAAACTATGAAGACCAATTTGGCTTTAAACTCGTGGTGATCCTCCTGCCTCTGCCTTCCAAATGCTGGTGATGGCAGTCATGCGCTACCATACCCAGCTGTGGGGGTTATCATTAAGATCATATTCCATATGGGAAACAAGACTCCTATTTACAGGGCTGGTGACAGAGCTCATAAGTGGTAGAGTTGAATTTTAAACACGTGTCTCTCAAAGTCCAGGTGGGATCCTGCCTTCCCGTGATTAGAAAGAGCGATTTTTCAGTCTGACTGTAAAATCCAAAGTCAAACTTGGACTGTCTATGGACAAAAGACAGATATTATTGTATCGTTCCTTACTGGAAGTAGGACATGCCATTCCTGGGAAATTTCTATCACTCTGTCACCCAAAGGATAAACCCAGCGTAACATTTAGCAGCTACCAACAGACTGGCTTACCTCTGCCCAGCTTTCCAGTCTGTGTTTCTCCACCCCTACTGAAGCTGCTAAGTATTATGTTGACTCTTCTGAAGTCCTTATTATGGGTCTGTTTTAGTTAGGGTTACTATTGCTGTGATGAAACATCATGACCAAAGGTGACTGGGGGAGGAAAGGGTTTATTTCACTCACAGTTGCATATAACAGTTCATTATCCAAAGCAGTGAGGGCAGGAACCTGGAGGCGGGAGCTGATGCACAGGCCATGGAGGGGTGCAGCTTACTGGCTGCTTCCCCATGGCTTGCTCAGCCTGCTTTCTTTGGGGCCTCCCACATCAATAATTAAAAAAATGCCCTACAGGCTTGCCTGCAACCTTATCTTATGGAAGCATTGAGGTTCCCCAATTCTCTTAGATGACAATAGTTTGTTTCAAGTTGACATAAAACTAGCCAGCACACAGTTCACTGTAGAAAGTAGGTAGTGTAGGAAATCAGACAGGGTGGAAGCTGGAGGCAGGACCTGATGCAGAGGCCATGGAGGAGTGCAGCTTACTGGCCTGCTCCCTATGGTTTGCTCAGCCTGCTTTCTAATAGAACCCAGGACCACCAGCCCAGGGGTGGCCCCACCCACAATGGGCTGGGCTCTCCCTCATCAATCAGTAATTAAGAAAACGCGCTACTGGCTTACCTACAGTCTGATCTTATGGAGGTTTCTTAATTGAGATTCCCTCCTCTCAGATGACTCTAGTTTGTGTCAAATTGGCATTAAACTAGCCAGCACAGGGCCCGAACCAATAATCTATTGGCTGTTTTATACAACTCAACCTGGTAATAGTCGTTGCTACTTAGAATACATTTCCTGCCTTGATTCCGTCTCTCCTCACTCTAATCAGAGCTCTTTCTGGTCAAAATCTTCCTCTCAAGTTTCAGCCTGACTGGTGCCACCTTCTCCAGGAAGCCAACTGGCTTGCCAACTGGATACAATGCTTTCTGAATCCCCAAGTACTTCACCTGTATTTCTTGTCCCTTCTTCTAGCCATCTTGGGTATGTGTATATGCAACCTCACGCTTCTGTCGGATCAGGGAGCCCTGTCTAACGTTTGTTTACCTGACCAGCTCTTACCATAGCAGCCGGCCATGTTGTAGGCACTGGTTAAGACTCATTGAGCTCTGCTGTGACTTCCTGCTTCTTGGAGGGCAGTGTCTGCCAGCAGTTGACAGTCTAGCTTGTAGAGTAATCTGAGTGGGGTGGGCAGGGAATTCTCACACCCTCACAGCCCCACCCTTGCATGATCCTGGAAAGGCTGATAAGGCTACATCTCTCCTGCTTGAGTGGAGATGGGGCAGGAGTCCTCTTTGAGTCAGACGAGTGGAAGTTAAAATGGGGATGGTCCACAGATGAACCAGGGACAGGGTCCTCTTCATGCCATTTGACCACAGAGAAATGACCCTCTAATATGGCTTGATCAGCAGGGACAAGAGCCACAAGTTTGGTCATTGCCTTTTGAAAGGTCTGGGGATAAGATCTGCCGGCCAACAAGTCAGAAGGCAGGTGGCTTTGTGTGTCGGCTGATTTCATTCTGGAAAGGGTCCCTTGGCAGCCCGCTCCTCCAAGACTTGATTAAAGTGGAAAGGATTAATGGATTTCTGGTCTTTCCAGACACTGGAAACCTATGCACACAGAGTCTGCTTCCACTCTAGAAAACGTTAGTTTAGAAGACTGTGTGGCTGGAGCAGCTGATCAGAAACCACACAGAACCACGGCTTCTGCTTCATAACTCCTGGTTTGAAAATGTGTCCAGAAAATGGAGGAAGGCCAGATTATAAGGGGTTGACAATCCCCATTTCTTCGTGGGCCACAGCCAAGCACACACTCTAGGTCAAGCCTAAGGGAGTTAGTTTGCTGGAGAAATGAGGTGAGAAAGCTCAGGACTTGAAAGAACCAAGCAGACCAAGCCATAAGAGGCTGCTCAGTCTTCTCTCAGAGATCAGGCCTCAATTTCAGTTTCCTGAGACTTGAGCAAGCAGTTTCTGGGAGGGTCACGAACAAAAGACATAGTCCTTGCAGTAGCTCCCTTTCTGCACGTATTCTGACTGCTCAAGGTTCAGCCAGTTGTTTGCTGTCTGGGACCCCTCACCAACTTAGAGCTACGTGCATGGGTCAAAGTGAATGTGCGAGGCCAGCCAGCCTCCATGGCAGCTCAAGGACAGAGTCTGGGCCACTGAGTCAGCCCCCACAGTCAGTAAGTGCTAGGCCAGCCATTCTCCATGGCAACTCAAGGACAGAGCAAGGGACTTATCCAGGCTTGCCCCCAAATGATAACTGTAACCCCCAACCAGTAAATTCAAAGGTTACACACCCTCACCCAATCACATAACGCAAAGGCGTGTACCACCCTGCTTGTGGTTTTTCCCTTTAAAAACCCCTCACCCTGAGAGCTCAGGGCCGTCCTCCTCCACCCCCTGTGTCGAGTGTTGGACACGGATCAGGCCCGGGCTTGCTTGTTATCAATAAACCCCTGTGTGTTTTTGCATCAGATATCGGCTCTGTGGTGGACTTGCTGGGGGCGGGGGTGGGGTGGGGTGGGGGGAAGTGTCGAGACTCAGGCACAACAGATTCAGGCCTACTGAGCTTTCCCTGCATGCCTGTGAGATGGGGACAACGGTCCCCTGATCACTTTGTGTCATGTCTTCACTACTTCTGCTGCTCGGCCTGGGGA
The DNA here is from genome assembly GCA_902168405.1 of Peromyscus aztecus. Lineage (NCBI taxonomy): Eukaryota > Metazoa > Chordata > Mammalia > Rodentia > Cricetidae > Peromyscus > Peromyscus aztecus. The sequence goes on along the minus strand of CABHPQ010174309.1, from coordinate 48,396 downwards.
CCAAAGTGGAATGCAGATGGTGCAGGCATGCTCACAAAAGCAGTGGCTGGGTGTGTGTGTGTGTGTGTGTGTGTGTGTGTGTGTGTGTGTACAAAATACAACCCCAAACACACATACAAAATACTTTGGAGAATTATGCAGAGCTGCATACATGTAAAGAATCAATATCATTAATTCACCGCTTAACTCAGTGATTGAATGCTTGGGAAATGGCAGGCAGTGTGGATGGTGCCATGTAGAGGAATTTAACTTCCTTACTGGCAAGGAAAACCACCATGTTCAGTCAGACAGACCAGAATAACTCCTGTGAGCCCACAACAAGCATGAAAGCGTGAGGGAACACGGGGAGTCGAGATGTTGAGGGCCAGGTGTTGAAGATGCTGGAGGAGGAGGCCCCGGAGGACTCTTGCAGGACAGGAGTCATTCTGGGGAAAATAGGTGGAATGGATGGCATTCCACATCAGGAGTATCCCAGGCCGAGGCTCAGAGTCACAGAGCCTGAGGCACATTTGAAGACCTCCGACTGTTGTACATGGTGGACAGGAAGTGTGGGTTGAGAGCCTGTGAGACCAGAGATGCAGAATGTGAGATAGTCAGAGAATGGAGGCCTCTTTTTGTTTGTTTGTTTGTTTTGTTTTGTTTTTCAAGACAGGGTTTCTCTGTGTATCACTGGCTGTCCTGCAACTTGCTCTGTAGACCAGGCTAGTTTGGAACTCAGAGATCCGCCTGCCTCTGCCTCCCAACCACTGGGGTTAAAGGCGTGCACCATTACCACCTGGCTCCATGGAGGCCTCTTAAATCATGCCAGTTGCTCCGAGTGTGCTCTGGGAATGAGAATATGACACTGGAATTTTTTAAAGCAGGTGATTGACAGGAACAGGTTTGGAGTGCAGAGATGAACACCATGACTGCAATGCCTGATGTGGGGACCATGTTCATTCCTTAGCCTCTAAGCCAGAGACCCACTTCATCGGCATGGAACAGGGCAGGCAAATACGGAGCCCCAGTTGGGGGAGCAGCGTGGAGGGTGCCTGTGGGGGCAGGAAGAGACAGAGCGGAGAAGTGTTAAGAAGCTGAATGCTGCCGTTGAGCAATGAGATAAATGGACTTAGGGAGCTAGGAGAAGGCTGCGGTGCACGGGCCGGGGAGTGCATCGGTTGCCATCTTCAGAACTGAGGATGGAGGGCGCAGATCAGGCTGGAGAGGAAGATGGAGAGTTCTGTTCTGGGTGTGCCGAATGTCTTTTCAGTGGGAAGTAACTTCAACACCCCCCACCCCACCCTGGCACACACATACTCACCAATAATTTATTTCATTGCGATTCGCTTCGTTGGAGAAGATTGGGGACACAACAGGAAATACGCAAGTGAATTAAAATCCCTCCTAATTCTGTTAGGAGATAGTCCATGAATGTATTTGTGAATGTTCTCCCCATTTTAGAAATGCAAATGTAATTTTTAAACCAATAGGAATAAAGTTTGATTCTTTGTAAAGCTTCTGTTGTTTGGCTGGACCCCAGGTCAGGACAGACAGAATCCCTGGGGCCGGAGACCACGTATCAGTGTGTTTTAAAATTTCCCTGTGGGCCTGGAAGGGAGTACAGGCAGCTTGTGTGGTTCCATACTGTCTTGGAAGGCCTCGGAAGGAACCCAGATTAGTAGTAACGAGTCAAGGAGCATCGGCATTTTAGTCTTCTACCGGAAAGGTTGGACTGAGTTGTGATGGAGGGACTGAGCACCCCCCACGTCCCCAGGGTTCACACATTTACCGGAACACCCAGCAGCTCTGGCTTTTGTCACTGGCCATTGGTCTTTTGGAGGCAGTCGGTCCCTTAGCAAAGTCAATATTAGGTACTACCAAGGAAGGGATTTTAGGCTCTGGAATTGGTGTTCACCTTCACAGGGAAGGTGAAGAGGTAAGAGTGTTTCTGATACACACCAGAGCCCCGAGTCCAGGAACTGTAAACACACACAGGTTGCCAAGTCCTGCTCCAAATATATTCCAATGAGCTCATGCTTTTATATGCAGTGGAATAAAAAGTCTTTTTTTTTTTTTTTCATTTTGGATGACAGCATCCGTCGATCTTGGGGGAGTGCTGGAGTCTCAGTTGAACTCAGAGCAACAGCCGGTGTTCCAGCCAGTCAAAATCACTCGCAGGCACATTAAACACACCGCCCAGCAATTACCCTGTCAGTGCAATTGGACCTTCTGATGAGTTTCCGAATGTCTGCAGCCAGTCCCCTGCCCCTGGGAAAAGTCTCCAATCATGGATCTTCCGAGGAGGGCCAGTGAGACTGGAGGGAGCTGCGCATATTTGGAGGTGATTAACATTTCGGTTTTGGCCTCCTCGTGTGTCCACGAGAGCTCCATCTGTTACTCGTTTTCTCTTTAGCCAAAGAGACGACATCCAGCGTCCTGAAGGAGAAGGCTGGAATTTTTCAGAAAGGCTTTTTAGGTGGAGCCCAGTGAAAGGCGCATGCGGCTACTCTCCTTTAATGGACATCTCATACACAGAATGAAAGCGAGGGCTTGTCTCTGCTCCCTGGGCCATGGTGGCTGTGCCATCCTCCGCCCGGAGTTGCGTGAAGGGTTGATCCTAAGGGTCACCCTTTTGGTGACCCCTGGGATGACGGAAGAGCCCAGCACTCCAGCTCCTCGACTCCTGGCCTCTACCCTGCATGTACATAAATCAACCAGCAGGGTAGCTTGGAAATATGACGAATACCTTGGCTGGCTCCAGCTTGAAAAGACTGGAGGACAGGGATTCTAAAGTAACCAGGCCTGGCTAGACAGGCAGCCAGAATTTAGTGTTCCCGGAGCCCAAGTCAGCTGCTTGGCTGGGAGCTGCCAGGGGAATCTTCCCTGGGGGCAGCCTGAGCTCTCCACAGGCAGGAGGAGGAAAAAGCTGTAGTGTCTGTCAGAAACATTATTCACAAAATCTTGGACGCGTCTAAGCCCTTGCTGAGCCAGGGAGAGAGGAAAGGGCGTGGGGGAGGGGCCCCGCCGGGAGCTTGGGTACCGTTTTCATGGAGATCTTCTAAGAGATGGGTGTGCAGTGGTTGTGTGTATAGCATCCCAAATGGAGAGGCCAGTGGGGTGAGAGCCGTTCTGAGTACTGTTCAAGTTTACATGCAGGCTCCAGGTTAGGGGGCTCCGTACAGGAGTTCGGTTTCTTCAGGGGCACCAGGTTCCTCCATGCCACGCGGCCAGTGTAGTTCAGCCTAGGGGCTTGTTTTGTCTTTCTCTTTCTGCTGTTGCCCTTAATGCTCTTGCTTTGATTATTTTCTTTTATTTGCTTTGGAGAAGTGTGACGGTCTAGTTCAAGCTGGCCTTGCTCTCTTACTCCTGTTTAAACCTTCTGAGTGGGAGAATGACAATTACCACAAGTCTTGTTTTGTTTCTGAGAGTCATGAAGAGATCATCCCAGTTGCCACAGACCTCAGACCCTAGGAGATTATTCGCACACTGAGGCTACTGAGGGGCCTGTTTTGAGCAGAGCTCTGGTGAGGATTGAGCCTCTTCAACAGTAGGTTCCATGGACACGTGTGTCTGAGGCGCTGAGGAATTGCCTACTTGGAAATCGTTAATCACATTAAACTATTCACTCCCCTTTCCAAGACCTCCTCCTCAACACTTAAAAGCACTGTTTATTAAAAGAAACTTTATTTTTTTTTTTTTTGTCTTGATGGGGAGAAGCACTGTGGGGTTCTCACTGAAAGAAGATGGGCCAGGATCCTCCTGCTCTCTCTGCCCCCCACCCCCCTACTCCCTGTCTTGACCAGAGCGTCAATCTTCCAAGCTGGCTGCCAAAGCAATTAGTTTCCCTCAGGGCAGGGCAGATCACCAAGGCAGACGGCCTGTGTCCAGGGGCTTCCTGTCACTACGGATACACTAAGGCAAATCCATTTTTCATTAGAAGAAAATAAAACTCGTAAGTGACATCAACCGAGAAAGGTTCTTTGAGAGCAAGTACTTTCCATTCGAAGCTGAGCACATGACAGCTGGTGACTTTTAATGGAAAGTAGAATTTGCTGGGCTGAAATCCTAGCAACCCACTTGAGAATTTGTTTTTAATTTTCCTTTTCTGGAGGAGGGCGATGCTTCGGAGTCCAGCAGAGCAGATGAGGGGTGGAAAGGTCTGGTCTTGTGTCTAATCGTGGCCTGAAAGGACCCTACAGTTGTCAAACTGTGTCCCAGCATGGAGATGTCACTCCCCCTTCACTCCTTACTAGAAACTCAGATAACCGGCTGCGTAAGAATCCCTCATCCCGCCATTTGGGCGCTATCTCCAAACAGCTCTGAAAACTGCTCACCTTTCCCCCACTTAGCAGAGACCCTGAAGTATGAAGGAAGTCAGCAGCTGTTAAAGTGCATATGACCCCTCAAGTTCAAGTGCCGAACCCCAAAGGTATTGGGAGTGGGGCCTTTGGTTTAGATGAAGTCACAAAGATGGGGCCTCTCCATGGCCCAGTTAGTGTCCTTATCAGAAAAAGAAGTGTCTAGAACTCCCTGTCCCTGTCATGTGAAGATACAGAGAAGATGGCCACCGATAAGCCAGGAAACAAGCATTTGGCTGAACAGAATCTGCTGGTATCTTAGACTTTGCATTCTCAGGACCATGAGAACTCCTTTTGTTGTTTAAGCAACCCAGCCTCTGGTATTTTGTATTAGCATCTTTAGCCGATTAAGACTATAGTAAAAATAGGCTAGGGGGTCCTCTTTATCACAAGTGCCAGAGAATGAGGTACCTATGCAGCTGAGCTGCTCTTGGTCCCCATTGTGTGGGTCAAGCTCAGCTGCGTTCTATTTCACACCAATAGGAATTGAATTTCTTTTTTCCTTCCAGATTCTTCTAGTACTTGTGGAATCTATAACATTTGTTGCATGTATGGGCAAGTGCCAGCACCTCCAAGCATTTGGGGATAAGGTGCAAGAGTGTCTGACTTTTGGAGGAAGAAGCTGCAAGCATCCTCACAATATAATTGAGATTCATCACCTGCAGACACACCACACCTTTGTGGAGGCTTTGGGAGCACATGGCTGAAGTTTTCATGGGTTACTCCATCAAGATTAGATGCCACATTTACTGAGAGATTCACACATGACATGGAGATGAAGTGTGAGTTGTATAAGCCATGTGACCTGGTAAGAGTTAAAATGGATAGGCATGGAAGACCCCATGGAAGACCACCTTAGAAAGAGGTGAAGAGTAAGAATCCAGCTGGTGATGACCTGGGGGTGAGATACATATATCTCCAACACCTTTTCTCCGATCCTGCTTACCAAGCAGTTTTCTAATGTGAATCCACTTTCTCTAGAACACACTGGACAGAGAGTTAGAGACAGCAGCTTTGGAAAGACATGTCCCCACTGTCCATTGGCCCAAGGGCATTTTGTTTTCCCGGCATCCTGTTGTGTGAGTTTAGTTAGCCAAGAATGCATTGCTTGTAGCCTGGTCAGCCTTATAAGGACTGACTGCAGGAGTTTCTGAAACTTGACTGGTAACAGCTCCAGGCAGGCACCAGCGTAGATGCCCCTTGAGACTTGCTTGATCTGGCAGCACTAGCCAGGGGACCCAAAAACCCACCTTCACAGTCACCATGCCATCCATTGCCTTTTCTTCCCTCTGAAGGCGAGGTTTGCTGCAGGGCACCCTCTCTCCCCTCTGTACATCAGTTGGGCAGCATACTGGCCACAGGGTCCTCAGTGAATGGAGCAGCATTGTAAGGGCGGGGGGGAAAAGCGCCGATAAAACTGATTTACCTTCCAAATGCTAAAAAGTTAAAACAGCCGGGCGGTGGTGGCGCACGCCTTTAATCCTAGCACTCGGGAGGCAGAGGCAGGCAGATCTCTGTGAGTTCAAGGCCAGCCAGGGCTACAGAGTGAGTTCCAGGACAGCCAGGGGCTACACAGAGAAATCCTGTCTTGAAAAACAAAACAAAACAAAACAAAACAAAAAAGTTAAAACATGGGGCTGGAGATACGGCTCAGTGGTTAAGAACACTGACTGCTCTTCTAGAGGACCCAGATTCAATTCCCAGCACCCACATGGCAGCTTACAACTGCGTGTAATTTCAGTTCCGGGGATTGGAAACCCATGGCAAAACACCGATGGACATCAAATAAACAAATAAATAAAAAATTAAAACAAACTGTTGTATCGTGTTGTATGAACTTTGGACTCTCCATGCCATAAGACTTTCTTCAGCAACAAACACAAAACACCACTTGCTGTACCTCTCTGTGCTCTGGCCTACAGCCTCTGTTTTTATTTAGCGGCCCTCTACCTGCCACTCATTACGATGCTGTTCCAGGCTGGGTGGAGCTTCGCAGTGCTTAAATTCAGTCCCAGTTACATAGTTAAAGGTAAGTATTCTAGCCAGTCACCCTATGGAACCATTCGCCCTTAACCATACTGTGGGAAAAAACAAAACAAACAAATAAACAAAAACCCCTGAACAAACAAAAAAAAACGCTGATCTTGGAAGTCCACGTAAGAGCAGCCGCAGCCTTACCATGGGGCTGTAGGAGGGGTGTGTGTTGGAAACAGCTTTCAGCCAAGTGCCACTTTCCACGGAAGTGCTGGCTGAATGCATGAGTTTGGGCCAGGTTCTTTAACCAAGACTCTATTTTCTCATTATACATATGTGGACAGCCATTCCTCTTTTATGGGATGGGCGTGAGGGTTGAATACCACAGCATATGTCAAAATGCACAGCTGTCGGGCACATGTGGAGATGGTAAAGTTTCTGCTCTCCGTGCCCAGTGCACAGGGGGATGGAATGATGGAATGCTTGTGGGAAGGGCTCGTCTCGTGTTCTCAGTTATCAGTTCTTACTGAAGGGATCCAGCAGGACCCCCACATTCCCATCTGGGCCTCCGTTATAACATGGATGCAGGACACCCGAGTATGAGCACAGCAGGAGAGCAGTCCGTGACAGCAGAGTTATAACCTTAAGGATCTATGAGTCACGCTTTGCTGTCAGGATGGAGCAGCTTCTGGCCCTTCTGTTGGAAAGTTGTCCGACTTAACTCCCCCGAGAAGGATCCCGCTTCAGACTTGCTGGGTTTCTCCTTCAGCTGCTTGTCGGGGCACAGTAGCCAGCCGCGTTTAATCATGGCAGGTCCCCACAATCATGCAAGGACGGCTCTGTGGGTGTCATTTCCTGCCGACACAGAAGCAGACTTCTCAGGCTAGTGGCTGCCATCTGCTCTCCGCCACTGTCCACGTGGTATCTTATTCAACCCCAGGTCACCTCTGGAAGGAGGAACTGTCTTGCTTGGTGCAGTGTCTACAGACGAGGAGGCAGACCAGTGAGGTGAAGAACGGAGACTGGAGGGGTTGAGTGACGTGGATGCCAAGTGCGGGGCTCCTGGAAGTATGGGGGTGGGGCTGTGCCCCGCTTTCTCCAAACAGGGCACTGTGTAATCTGCAAGGGCCAGGGTGTCCTGCCAACAGATGGGCTAATGAGCAGGAGCAGTCCTGCCTGGGCATGCGGGCCAGAGAGAAAGGAGGCATTTTGAAGGAAGAATGTAAGTTTTCAGATTAGGGGCTCAAGAGGGACGTTGGGGCAGACTGTTCTTGTGGGTAACAGATTTATTAGGGGAGATCCTAATGCCACAGAAGGCAGCATGGTAGGGGTTCTGAAGAGTGTGCCCCCCCCCCCCCCGAAAGAAAGCAGGGATCTCTTCTTACAGGTTTCAGAGAGGCTGGGCATACCACGTAGTAGATGAGTAGCCCATATCGAGGGCTTGCGATCATGTTGCTTCTGAGTCCCGCGCAGCAGGGGGAGGGAAGAAAGATTCAGCCCTTTAGTTCATGCGTGTCCAGCTTATGGACTATGCCACCTGTAGCCTCAATTGCTTAGGGAGGCTGTCCTTTGAGACGTGAGGGTTACAGACTCGCAGAGAGCCACAGCAGGGAGCCTGCAGCTTCCTTTACAGCAGCTATGAGGGGAAAGAATAGAAGAGGACCTCGCTGAGAAGCTTCTAGCCCCAATCCGAACACCTGTCACCTTTTCCCTTACTGAGCTCACGTGGGGACATGCCAGTTTTCTCTCTCTTGGACCACAGTCACTTTCAGCCTGGTCTCCAACATCCTCTAAGTCCCCATCCCGGCAGCTGAAGTCCTAAGTGATTTGGGTCTAATCCCACCCTCTCCCATCACTACCAACTCCTTCCAGCCTCAGCTGCACCCTTCTACTTTGCACAGTCCATTCTCCTGTGGTCCTTAATCCAGCCCTCCAGCTTTAAATCTCCCTGCTCCCTTCCAGCCTCCCCAGCCTCTGTAGGCACTTGGCCTGAGTAAGTATGCTTGGACCATCCCTGTCCAATATGGGTAGCAGCCCATTCAGGCATTTGGGACTGTTTGTGCCTTTGTGTTGGCGGTAAAATTGTCAAATGCCAGGGACCAGATGCAGCATGGTTTGAGGCCCACAGGGAGGCAGTGCCCCAGCACAGACAGAAAAACAGAGTCACTTAGACGTGTTGACAACATGCACATCGTCTTTCCATTAGAAAGCATCCTTAGCCCCATCTGGGTTGTCCCTTCAGTTACGTAATTCGTCACAAGGACTTTTGAGCTACTGGCTCTGGGCACTAAAACTGTAAGTGACACCTCTGAAAGGCATTGCTCTCTGGGGTTGAGAGACTAGGGTTTGAATCCTGGCTCTACCTGCTTGCTGGGTGGCTAGAGGTGAATTCCTTAACCTCTCTGAGTTTTTGGGGTAACTATTCTCGAATCACAAGAAACAACCTTCAGGGGGTCGTTTAAAGGAATAAGTGATATACTGTGTTAAACTGGTTAAGTTTCAGAAAATGCATCGGGAACATTGAGTGGCGTCTGGAGGGACCTTCGGAAAGACACAAGGTAGAACTAGAGGTCAGGTAGGCAGGAGACCAATGGCTTAGTCACCTTTTCTGTGGTGAGGCTAAGCTCTCCGTGCGGGTGCCAGGCAGAAGAGGGATCTGGGGAGCAGAGCTAGGAGAAGGGAGCCCCACAGACAGCCTTGGTTCTGGTCCCACAACCAGTCTGTTGTAAAACCCAGGCCCAGCTTTCATGATAAAGTCTCAGTTTTCTCAGCCGATGACCATGAAATCAATATAGGCCCTTGTGCAGTCTCAAAAGGGAGTTAGGATGAGATAACCAAGAAAACCCCGACCATGTCACGGTCACGGTGTCCCCTGACAGCCAGGAACCCCTCTTTGTGGTTAAACGCTCTTGAGGCTGTATCAGTTGTTCCCAAAAACTAAGGTGCCTGGGCATTTTGCCATATGTGTACACTAATGAAATGTGGCCTTTTCTAGAGGGTCATGGGAGGAGATACTCTACAGGTGAACCAGTCCTCCATGGTTTGGGAGGAGTAAAGGGTTACCCCATGAATATGCTGTCCACCTCATTAAAATTCAAAACAATGTCCTTAAAACCTGCCACAAAGAAGCCACCGTTCGGCAGCCCACCCCGTGTAGGACCACTCCTTCGGAGAGCTTGCTTTGTTCCGCTAAATAAACGTGGGCTTAAACAGTCTGCGCCTCTCAACTGGATCCTTCCCTTTTCAAAGACAAGAATCGGGTCACCCAGGTTATGCAGGATGGGGTGATGGTTGGTAGCTGCCACCCGATGGGGAAGGTTGCTAATTTTTCCCTGCAGCCGCTGAGCACGCTCTTTGGTCTCACTGAACCGCTGGGTAACTGAGTCGTGCAGGTGGCCACTCCCACTTCCTGTCTCCTGCCCCTGATGACTCTGAGAGCCTGACTTCCAATTCCCCCAATCTGTCACAGGACCAGAATTCAGCCATTGTGTGTGTGTGTGCTCACACTTGTGTACCATGTGTATGTTCATGGGTGTGCATGCTCATGTGGGAGTGTAGAGGCCAGAAGTCAGGGTCATGTATCTTCATACTCCTGTTTGTCTCCTCCTGCACTGGAGTTTTAGACATGCGCTGTCAATCTTGCTTTTTTTTTTTTTTTTTTTTTTGAGGAGGTGCTGGGGATTTGAACTCAGATCTTCATGCTTATGCAGCAAGCACTTTGTCCACTGAGCCATCTGCCCACTGAGCCATTGTCCCAGCCCCACATCTTGGTTTTATTAAACATTCCCAAATGCAGATTCTCTAAGAGTGAAAGATGCAGGGCTTCTTTCTAGATGGGTGTTCTAACTAGCAAATGGACAACTTAGATGTTGCAAAGAAGTCCTTGGCAATGGGTGAGGGGCTGGCTGCTTTTCTTAAATCCTGCAGGGAGGCTCAGGGGTCACAGTTTTTGACAGTAATTATGTAGCTCAGCATAGATGGAAGGATGGGTACAAACAAGAGCGTGATCTCTTGAGCAGGACCAGCCTTGTTTGGTAACTGTTTACTGGACTGCCGTAGCGCCTTGCCCTAGTGTACTGTGGGAGAGGTGCTGCTCAGCCAGTAACAGAATGGAAACACTTGAGGGTAAAAGCATAATTATTTTAAGACACATCAAAATAAAAGCGAAGAGGGAAACAATCTGGCTTTAGCCATTTGGGAGAATCTAGCGTCGCTGAACAAGCTGAGCTGTTAACTAATGAACTGGAGGAAGGAGCGGAGGGGTGGGCTGCTGCCCTGGGGCACCTATGACTCCCCACTGACCCCTAGAGGCAGTATGCCTATCTCCCAGGCGACCCAGGAACCAGCTGACCCTGGACTGACTTATGAAAGTTAGTAAACACAGAATTCCTTTTCTACTGAGCTGCCAGACCGGCTCCAGGGCAGGAGGTAGATCAGGGGCCCCTAGCCCTGCTCCAGGTGGCAAAGGAGACAGCCTGGCCAGGGTCCTATTACTTTCCCAGTGCATCTGTTTGGTTTGGGAAATTCTTCTCTTGTGTTCTGCAAAGGCCCCATTTCTTCTCCTTTAAAACTGTTTCTATTTTGTTCATTTATGTGTTGTATGTACACCATGACTCCAGCTGTCAGAAGACAAGCTGTGGAGTCAGTTGTCTCTGTCTACCATGTGGGTCCTTGTGGGGCGTTTTCCCACCAACCCCACAGCTTCCCAGAGTTTTCTTGAGTGTGAGCAGCAGGAAATATTAGATAGAAGTATTTATTGCGGAGAATATCGCGGAGATAAACAGATGGAAAATAAAGGATAGCCTACAGAGGGCCTGGAACCTTTTCCAACGGGCCCCGACTGTCTCTGCCCCAGGGTTTTTATAGAGACGCCAAGGGGGGCAGCAAATGACCTCTTCCCCCAGCACAGCCAAGTGCAGACCATCTCAGACACCTGCACTCAGGCCCGTGGTCCTAATCATCCTCTATGCGGACCTGCTGGGTAAAGCCACGAGGAACCCGAGAACGGGCTCCCACAGGTCCTGGGGGTCAAATTCAGGCTGTCAGGTTAGGTGTTGGACACTTTACCTGCTGAGCCGCTTTGTCAGCCTTTTCATTGGTCTATTTGTGTGTGCATCTATGTGTGTATGTATGTATGTATAATCTATCTATCATCTATCTATCAATCATCTATCTATCTGTCTGTCTGTCTATCAATCATCAGTCATCTATCATCAGTCATCTATCTATCATCAGTCATCTATCTATCATCAGTCATCTATCTATCATCAGTCATCTATCATCATCTATCATCATATCTATCTATCATCATATCTATCTATCATCATATCTATCTATCTATCTCTATTGTGTATAGATATTTTTTCTGCATGTATGTCTATGCATAAGTGAATGTCTACTACCCAAGGAGACCAGAATAGGGCATCTGATCTCCTAGAACTAAAGTTACAGATGGTTGTGAGTCACCACGTGAGTGCTGGAAATTGAACCCAGGTCCTGTAGCAAACTTTCTTTTGGGCCACCAACCAGTTCCCCAAACACGGAGACTTGTTATTAGTTGTGAATACTCGGCCTTAGCTTACGTCCCTTTCTTGCTAGCTCCTATAACTTCACTTGTTTCTTTTCCTCTGTGTTTTGCCTTGGGACTTTTTACCTTTCTTTCTGTATGTCCTGCTTTCACTGGGTGCTCTGTCTCCGGCTGGCAGCTGGCTGGTTGGTTCCAGGCATCTCCCCTCTCTCTTCTCTGCTCTTTCCTTGTTACTGGAGCCTAGATTCCCCTCCCACTTATTCTCTCTGCCCAGCCAGCCCTGCCTGTCCCTCTCCTGCCTAGCTATTGGCTGTTCAGCTTTTTATCAGACCCATCAGGTGCCTTGGGCAGGTAAGGTGAAACAGCAACACATCTTTACATAATTATACAAATGCATCAGAGACACATGTACCACATCTTTGCCTGGTTAAAATAATATTCCACAACAAGGTCCTCTGGAAGAGCATTCTGTGCTTTTAACCCCTGAGCCTCCTCTCCAGCCATCAAAATTTTTTTAATTAAAAAACTTTTTTAGAATCTCATATGTAAGTACTTTATTTACATGATTCTACCACTTCTCCCCTCTCCGGCTCCTCTCATGTCCCCCAACTTCCTCTCAAATTTATGGCTTCTTTAATTATTGTTGCATAAATAAATGCATACACATACACACACACACACACACACACACACACACACACACTCGAATAGAAAAAATTTCCCCCCACGGCTTCAAAATGTTTAGGTGTTGTTCGAGGACAACTTGCAGGAGTCATTGTCATTCTGAGAGGACTCCTTCACATCAGTTGTTGCAAACAGTTGGAGCTTGGCTCTTTCCGGTTTTGCAGAAAGCAGAAAGGTGCATTAGGGAGGTACAGTGACCTGCCCAGGTTCAGCAGAGGTACAGGGCTTCTTGGTCCCAGCCTCCCCTTGGGTCTCCACTGCTACCGGGCAACTTGGCCCTGCCCAGTCTTTAGCTCTGCCACCACAACCAAGTCCCCAGCAAAGGTTGGGGTGGAGGCTTCTCTTGTGCCCGCCTGTCACCAGCTCACAAGCTGGCTTTCTCCATGGTGCCCTCCTTACTTCACACAGTCGGGTGGCTACTCTAGTGTGCCCCTTGTCTACTCATTTCTGATGTCTAGTGTCCTCCTGAGTGATGTCATCTGGGCCTTGTTAGGAGCGTTAATCTGTAGACTTTACCCCAATCCTACTACTAAATAGAGCCTAGGAGTGGGACCCAGCAAACAGTGTTCAGCAGCCCTCCAGGGCTTCTGGTGCCTTCTGAAGTTTGAGAACCTCTGTCTTACACGAAACACTCAAATATTTACAGACCAGCAATCAAGGATTCTCCTCCCAAATACACTGTCAAGTCCCACAGCGAGCTTGCAAAACTGAGCAATTCCTGGGTCCTCCCCAGGCCCCCAACTTCTGATGTTCGTGGTCCCCTGTGCACCTGGGACTTGAACAGTTCCTCAGGTGACTCTCATTGAGAACCACTAATCTAAATGAATCCTCAGGAAGAGAATCGTACCACCGAAGATCAAACAGAAGCGACCTAACATGGAATGGAAAAAGAAATAAAATGCTAGTAGAGCATACTCTAAAAACAGAACTGGGAGCGTCTATTTGGATTAGATACTTGCGGGAATAGCTCCCTCCCACAACTTACAGGAAGCTGGAAATCCCTTCACCTCCTTCGGAAGAGGGCGTCTAAATTTCTGTGGGTTGTTGCCCCTGGAAAAATCCTCCCCACTGCTTTAAAATGTTTTGTAATATCCTCATCTTTGGTGTGTTTCCTTCACAGGCCTTCCCCCCTCTGGGAATTCAGATGCAGGAAGGAGGTCTAATGCTTGATCACGTGAGGCAGAAACAGCCATGTCCCATGGAAGTCACTGGAATGCAGAGGCCTTCCTCCACTAGTTTAAAGAACCAAAGTCATGCAAGGGCCATTTTAGCTAAGAGTGAAAATAGAGTATCAGCCTCCTTTTTTTTTTTTTTTTTTAAGAAGAAAAACATAATGTCAGGGTGGAAGCCGTTTTGATTTAAGGAAAATCAAGGAGGGGCAGGAGGAAATGCTTCAGTCAGAAACATGCTTGGCATGCAAGCATGAGGACCTGAGTTCAGGTCCCTGTGGTGCTGATGTGAAGACAGCCAGATGCCTGGTGCTTTCAGGCCCTCAGTCTAGCCAGGCAATGAGCTCCAGGTTCAGTGAGAGACCTGACTCAAAAGATAAGGGCCAGAGTCAGCAAGTTGCCCTGGCACATAAAAGCATTTCTCACCAAGACTGACTACTTGAATTTGCTCCCCAGTACCCACACGACCTCCACACATGCACCATGGCACATGCAAACCCCCCCCCCATAAAATAAATAAATATAAGATGCAGAAGTGATTAAGGAAGACACCCAGGTGTGCACAGCCTTCAAATGGGCACATGTGCGTGCAAATGCAAGGAATCGCATGGAAGGTATGAGTCCCAGGTGCAGCCGATTACAAGTTTGGAAATGCAGGTCCGGCTAGATTCAGGCTTCATTTCAAATCATGGCAGCTCTACTCTGGACTGTTCCTGAACTCCAAGTTTCAGGCAGACATGATCACACAAGTATAGTGATTTGTCTTTTAAAATGGAAATTATAACCTCATGCTTGTGTGGCTGAACATGATTCAGGTTACATAAGCTGTAACACATGGCCCCTGGAGGACCACGGCTGGCAGAGGTTCAGTGACTGGACCTCCAGTTCATGGTTTGCCCATCGGAGCGTTTCTTCCACATCTGAAGGAAAGGGTCCTGTTTTCCCATTAACATCTCAGAGCAGTTCCTGGCACCAAAAATAGCCGCTCGCTTGTTTGTGTTTCTTCTACAGCAGTTAACACGGATCTTGGTCTTGGAGCCTAAATGGGTTGATGAGCTTGGCTTTGACAATCTGGCAGTGATGGAGAAAGTTCAGCCATTTATTGCGGTCACTCAACATGAACTGAAGGCAGATTCAGGGACACTGTGCTTTCCGGGTACACCAGGCAGCCCCAGCTCCTGCTTCAGCTGATCTGGGGTGGCTTTTCAAGTCTTGAGCAGCCCTTCCCCCATTTAACCCAGGTGGGTGAACTGCTCATCTTAACAGGTGGAAATTCACCCCCCCCCCCCCCCCCGTCTGTCTGTCTTAGATTTGTCCTATTAGATTGGAACTCTAACTTTTTTTTTTTTTTTAGTTTTTGAGAATTATGTACACATGCACTGTTGGATCGGGATTGACGAGAACTATTTACACGTACACTGTTAGACTGGAATTGATGGAGGCGACTTGGAAGAAAAAGAGAACAGGCAGACATCTCCAAAGCAGAATTGTTCTTTTAATCAGAACAGCAGAAGGGCCATCTCTGCCAAAGTGGAGGCTGCACACGTGCCACAGGGGGCTTGGGGGTTTACAGAACGGGAAAGGGGGAACTTTGGGGATGGAAGAGTCCATCTGCGGTCAGTTCCCCCCGCAGTCTGGAAGTGGTAGGTCCCAGCTCACCAGAAGCTTCCAAGGGTGTCATCTGTCAAGTCAACTTCCCTGTGCAGAGCAGGCGGTCAGGTAATTAACCCTTTGTATACAGTGTCCTTTGATCCAATTCACCTCTCCAAATCCTCTCAGATCTGCCCCCCACATCCGCATCCCCACATCTCCTCCTCCTTCGTAACCCCCCTCTCTGTGTGTGATACAGATGTCCCATTTACAGCTGAACACCCTGCACACACATGCTCTGCACCTTGACTCATTGTGGGTTTCTCTGTATTAAACACCATCCACAGCCGAAAGAATCTTCTCTGACGAGGACTGAGAGCCGCGCTGCTCTATGAGTATGGCAATGAATATATAGAAGGCAGCTTGGCACTATGTTCATTAAGCCTGGTAATAATATCAGGGCCTCCCCTAAGGCCGCAGATTGCTGGCCAGGTTCATAGTATTAGACATGACTTTCCTTCTGGGGAGTGGGTCTTCAATTCAACAAAAGAGCAGCTGGTTACCCCTTTAACACTTATACCACTGTTGAGCCCATCTTGGCATGCTGGCCGTTATTATAGCTTGCAAGGTTCATAGCTGGGTAAGACTACTGATGACTTTTTCCCCAGAAGCCAGCATAACACCTTCAGGTACTATGAAAGCTATCCACACAGGGAAGAAACCTTCATATCAGGGAGTTGCTTTATCCATGTCCCATGCTCAAAGCATGGGGTGTCTTCAGCAACAGAGCCTTACCATCACATTCTGGTGGGCAATATCCTGTATGGTGGGATACTTGCAGGGCAATATCCCACACCTAGCACTGGGCTTATATGATATATGTATATACATATACATAATGTATGTATTAACTAAACATAAATATGCTTGGCATGCTTTTCCCCCAGGAAGCTTCTAAAATGTTTTCATATGGCTTTCTCAAACCTGCTTAGAGTTATCCCTCCCACACCCCTGCCTCTGCCGTCCCATTCCATCCCTCTCCTCACTTAACCCTCCCTCCTTATTCCCCTTCATGCTCTGAGTTCTTCTATCCTTCTGTCCCTTGTAGGTCTCTTCCACTTCAGAAGCCCCTTTTTAGTGTCCTAACTTATACAGATACTCCAAGTCAAACACACAAATCAAAAGATTTAAAACAAGGATCCACACGTAAGACAGAACATGTGGT
>CABHPQ010174309.1:0-31790 GCA_902168405.1 Peromyscus aztecus | reverse complement strand
CTCTTCCTCCCTCCCTCCCTTCCTCCCTCCCTCCCTTCCTCCCTCCCTCCCTCCTTCCTTTCTTTTTTTTGAGACAGGGTTTCATTACATAACTCTTCCTGGCCTGAACTGCACTACTTAGGTCAGGCTGGCTTTGAACTCACAGAGCCCTGCCTCTCTCTGCCTCCCAAAAACTATGATTAAAGTTGTGCACCACCATACTTGGCCTCTATGTGAATATTTGGTCCTGTTTCCTGGGTCCTATTCAGAAAGTCCTTATCTGAACTCTCTCTCTGGAAGTGTCCTCCCTCCTCTTCCTTCCAGAAGTTTCAGAGTTTTAGGTCTAATACTCAACTCTCTGGTCCACTAGGAATTGGCCTTTGTGCAGGGTGAGAGATAAGTATCATTCATTCTCCTACATGTGGATAGTTTTCTAAGCACATTTGTTGAAGAGGCTCTTTTGTCCAGTGTGTATTTTAAGCCTCTTTGTAAAAATTCAGGTAGATATAGGTATATGGATTTATATCTGGATCCTACATTTTTATTCCATTGATTCTGTGTCTATAGTAGGATATAGAATCCTTTGGATGTAGGTCCAGGAATTATACAGCTGGTCTGTCATATGGTAGATGTTTCTAGCAGAGCCATGTAGTTTTTACCATATGGCTTTGTGATATCATTGAAATCATACCTGGTGATACCTTCAGCATTGTTTTGATTGGATGGAGTCTTTTAAATGTCTAAATGAATATTGTTTTTCAATTTCTGAGAAAATTGCATAGGAATTTTGATGAGAATTGCATTGAGTCTGTAGATTGGTTTTGGTAGGACTGTCATGTTCTACCCATCCATGAGCATGGGGGTGGGTGGGTCACTCTGTCTTCTGGTGTCTTAGTTGTTTTCATTCTATAATAGTCTACTTCCTTCGGAAGGTTCACTATGAAGTTTTGTTGTTGTTTGTTTTGCTATTGTGAATGGGATCGTTTCCCTGATTTCTTTCTCAGCATTTTTGTCTTGGTATATCGAAAGGCTACTGATTTGAGTATGCTAAATTTGAACCTGTCAACCAGTCACTGTGGAAAGTGTTGAGACATAGGATCTGAAAATAGGGATGTTTTGACTTCTTTCTTTCTGAATTGTATCCCCTTTGTTTCCTCATCTCGTCTTATTGCTCTAGCTGGGGCTTCAGGTACTATACTGAATAGGTGACGAGGGGACACCTTTGTCTCTTCCTGATCATAGCTGGAATGCTTTGTGGTTTTCTCCATGAACATGATGGTGGCTACAGGTTTGTCATATGGAGCCTTTATTATGCTGGTTTCCTTTTAGTCTCCGGATTTTTTTTTTCTTACCATAAAAGGATGTTAGATTTTGCCAAAGACCTTTTCTGTGTTGAGGTGATCATATAATTTTTGTCCTTGGGTCCATTTATGTGGGAATTACATGTCTTGATTTATGGTATGTTGAACCATTCCTGCATCCTTAGATGAAATGGTAACTCTATCATGAATATGTCCTTAAATTTGGTTTGTATTTTTTTTGTGTCCGTGTTCACCAGGGAGATTAGGCTGTAATTTTCTCCCTTGCCCCTCTCTCTTGGAGAGGCTTTGTCTGGTTCCAGTCTCAGTGTAATAATGGCTTTGAGGAACAGTTTGGAAGTGGTCCCTTTCTATCTTAATGACTCATCTGACAAGCATTTGGCCCTGGACTTTTTTTTTTTTAAAGTTAGATTTTAAATTACTTTTTCTATCCTGATGCTTATAATAGATATATTTAAATAATGCAATACATCTCAGTTGGACTTCGGAGGTCATATTCATCTAGAAATTCATCCATGTCTTTTAGATTTTTCCTATTTGGTGGACTATACTATTTTAAAGCATGACCTTATGACTCTAAATTTCCCACATGTCTGTTCTGTCTCCCTTTTCATCTACTATTAATTGGGTCTTCTTTATCATTTAATAGTGTGTTATTAATCTCTGAGAGACTGTATATTTTCTGCTGTTTTTCTTGATGTTGATTTCTAGCTTTCTCTCACTGTGGTCAGATAGAATACTGGTTGTTGCTTCAATTTTCTTCTATTTATTGAGACTTACTTTGTGCCCTAGTATGGGATCTGTTGAGAGGTTACCTGGACTGCTAAGAATGTGATGTGTATTCTTTGGCATTTGGACGCCCTCTCCTGACCATTCTGGGCACTGCACACACGATGCACATACTCATTCAGGCTTACACATAAATATGGATAAAAATAAATATATCTTTAGAAGATGAACTACTTTTAGTCCTTCGTAATGTCAAAATATTAAAAACTTTCCTCACCACCAGAAAAATGTTTACTTTTCTTAAACCCAGAGGACTTGTGTTTATGTGGCCAAACTTTACCAATACTGATTGCTTTTTAAAGACCTGAAATAAATGGTGATTCTTGACACACTTGGTTCTTTAAGAAAAATATTAGGAAAAGACTCGTGAAATTACCATCTTATAGGCCCAAAGTGGTTAATACAGACAGTTTCGTATCTCATCTACTAGAGGCGTGGGCTGAGGGAATCCGACATCTGGAGCTACTTATCTGTTATAGGAAAGTGGAAAATGCCAGCTAGTTTACTCAGCATCCAAACTCTTTATGTAACCTGTTTTGTGCAAGGAAGCCTTTTGATGTCATTTTAGGATGCTGCGTCTAATCCCCTAAGATAAAGACAACGCAACACACCTGTGTAACCTGCTGGCTTTGGGCAGCACTGTCGTCTGCAAGCTCCCGCTGTACGAGTGCTGGCATAGCTGTGAGGTCCTAAGTTGGACGTTTGCTTCCGAGAGTTAGATAATACATTCCCAGAGCTTGAGTCAGAAATAAACGACTCTAGGAACTGATTCAAGGACAGTGGTTTTATTAACTATGGAGGGGATGTCTGGCAGGTGGGACCGGCAACCTCCACCCGATAGCTTTTTGTATTGCTTTGATTTTTTTTCAGTGAGGATGTTTTTATAATACTTGCACAACATCAAAAAAGAAAACAGCCTCTAGTTTAACTGAAAGATTTAACAGCTGAGGCAGTCTAACACACTGCTGGCCAATTCTGTAGGACAATCCTTCTAGATACAAGGGCCAGAGAGGAAGGAGTTACTTGCAGACATGCTCATTTAGTATCTTCTCATTCAATTTGCTTTATTTTATCTCAAATATGTTTTTGTTGTGGTTGCTGAACAGAATAGACACCTTGATCGCATGAGCTACAGGTGATGACTTATTTGCCTTTCTGGACTTTGATCTTCCTCAGATAGGACTCCAGCTCCTTGCTCTTTAGCACTCATCAAATACTTAAGCTCATTATGGCTCAGGCCATGAACATGTTCTTGTGGTGTTAATTCAGGTTATGTCTTTCTAGATACAGTGGGCTGAACTTCTGTGAGGAAGGGGAGAGTTAAAAGTCCAGACATAAGCTGAACTTTTCCCATAAGCAAGACCAACACATTGAATTTATGAGACATAATAACACACAGACCAGGGTTTCTGAGTCTGGGCTCTGCTGACACTGAGCAGATCATCATCTGTAATGTGTTTAGCAACAGCCCTTGGCTCTTTACCTGCTGGGTGCCCAAAGAACCCTTTCCCAGCTGTGCCAAGTTTCTTTAGGCAATTATCTCCTGGGGGACAAAACTGTTCAGAAACAGTGGCATAAACTGCGTGTTGATTCCAGACTTTGTAATGCCCTGTGGCCAGCACTCTACTTAGTATTGAGTTATCAGTGGCAGCTCAGAGTAAATGGCCTGAGTATATAAAGATGAATCACAAGAAAAAGCAGAAACTAAAGTTGAAAACTAGCTTACTTAAAAAGGGAAATGGAAGCCAAGCAGAATCACACCGGGGCTGTGCTAGCAAATCAGCTCTGGGGCCGCCGGGGCTCTGCCCCTCTGTCTCCCACACTCTGGAGGCCTGCTGAGAAGCCAGGGAGTTAAATTCTTTGAAACGCCATCCCTGTATCTGACCCAGCACTATACCCTAGTCCAAACCAAATGAAGCAACTCAGACAGACAGACGGACACAAACACATACAGCTAAAGACAGGATTTAAGAGGCAACACTGTTCTGTTTGTAGTTAGATTCCAACAAAAAATTAAGGACAAGCTATTATAGCTGACTTTCAAAAAGATTGCTGGATATAAGCACCTAAAAGTCAACAGCATTCTCAGAAATTAAGAGAAAACGAACAAAAAAGTCAAAATAAAAACAAATTTAACCTAATAAAAACATATATAAAACCACTAAGAAGAAAACAGAAATAATATTGAAGGGGCAGTAAAATCCCGAAATAAATGGACAGATGAACAGATAAGCTTTAAAAAAATACGTTAATTCTCAAAGCACAACAAAGCAACAGCAGTGTTTCCATTACACTGGACTGTAGTGGTATTTGCTCCGCCCATGACCTTGGGCTACCCAGCCCAAAAGAGGAGGTGCTTCTTGCCCCTGTATGTGACTTCTTTACTTCTTGCCTGCTTACGTGACCTCTTGCCTGGGTACCTGACCTCTTAAAAGGAAAGGGAAAGGGGTCACATGGTCCCTCCTTCCTTGTAGTTATTTTTTATCCTGGCATGATTGGACTTCAGATGACCTGGGAATTGAACCCAGTTCCTCTGGAACATCAGTCACTGCTCTCAACCGCTGAGCTACCTCTCTCCTTTCTTCATCCTGCATCCCCGAACACCCATCCTGCATTTTGAAAAAAAGAATACAAATTGTATTTACAGAATTATACATTTTGTCTTTGGCTTCTTTGTTCATGAGTGGGTATGCACCCTGAGGACTTAAAGTAGAAATGACTGTTTTTCATACATGAAAGTTTACATTTGTGATTCTTTTAAGATATTTTCTTAAGGTTACCTTTTGAGATAAATAACAAAATGACCGGTCCTTTCTTTGTAACCACAAAACACAGCCTGCCAGTAAAAGAACTAAGCAAAATATCTTGCTTGCTTACACTTTATTAACCTACAAGTTGCTTAGTCATGAATGTATGTAGGTTCTTGGGGATAATTTCTTTTTTACCTGTAGTATGTAAAATATTTAATCATGTAAGTGATTGCTATTTTTTTTACTTGTATTCATCAAAATCATTCACTTGAAAAATAGAATGTAACCACACTGTAATTTTTATATTGCTTGATTTTGCTGGGGTAGATAAGCTGTAAATAAAGGAGAAGGAAGTCATCAAGAAAGACGGGAGGGAAACATCAGGGTAGAAGACCTGGACAGAAAAGGAGTAAAGAAGAACAGGCAACAGAATAAGAAAACGATGAACCAAGCTTTGGCCCCCCGAAAAGTCCTGGTGTGTCTGTCAGTAGCTCGCCTGCTCTGAATCTCCTCTTCAGTGTCTGTGACCTGCTGAAGGTTCGCCATTCGTCAGCACCCTAGGTGAGATCCTGACATATTGGAGGTGTGTGTGTGTGTGTTTCCCTTTTGCACCGGCCCTGGAGAATTAAGTTTTATTCCCTCAGAAAAGTCTGCTGACTCTGTGGCTCTCCTTCAATTCCTGAGCTGCTGAGGGCTGGTCCAGCAGCAATATTGCCCTGAGAAACTTCCCAAAATACTTATAAGGCGGAGCTCATGAAGAATTCTTAAGGGATAGCTTAACTCAATACAGGTGCTTCTGTACTTCTGCTGACTGAAAGCTTCACAGGCTGGGCAATGGAGTCCATTTAACAAAACATACACCCCCCCCCCCACACACACACTGAAGTCTTACCTGGCCTCATGGTAATCCCAACTACTTGGGAGGGTCAGGCAGAAGGATCTCAAATTTAAGGCCTACTTGGATTACAAAGCCAGTCCAAGCAATTTACTGAGATTCTGTTTTAAGAGATGGGACTATACCTCAGTGGCAGAATGCTTGCCTAGCATATATGAGATTCTGTTTTAAGAGATGGGACTATCTATACCTCAGTGGCAGAATGCTTGCCTAGCATATATGATGTCCCAGGTTCAGTATCTAGTTCCGGAGGCAGAGTTGTGCCTTAGAACCTATGGGACAATTTGAGCAATGTGGTTGTGGGGGGGGACTGCTCACGTTCACTGGGGGAGTAAAGACCCCTCTGTATACACTAAATGCCAGAGCACACTCTCATTCTGGGCTTAGTCGCTCAGAACATTCTCTGCAGCAACTGTTTTTTTTTTAAAGGAACTGGAGTTACAGACAGTTGTGAGCTGCCATGTGGTTGCTGGGAATTGAACCCTGGTCCTCTGGAAGGGCAGTCAGTGTTCTTAACTGCTGAGCCATCTCTCCAGCCCTGCAGCAACTGTTCTTATTCATCTCTTTTGAAAGGTTAAAAGAACCAAACCAAACCACCAAGGCTGATTGCATTTTAGAGACAAATACAGTAACAAAACAACACACAATCTATCATTTTAAGTCATTTATTTCAATAGAAATGTCAGAAAACTGTTCTTAAATTCACCTTAAGTTAGCTTATGCAAACACACCGAAGGTCACACACTCACTTCTGCATATTAAAAAGAAACAAAACCAGAGAGGAACCAAGTTGCACATCACTCAAGGAGGTCATAGTGCAAGTGAACGCTTCATCATTAAGTACTTCGAGTTGACTGGGACAAGACTGGAAATGGCTTGTGAAGGTTTTCTTTCTCTCTCTCTCTCTCTTTGTTGTATTATTAGCTTTGGGTACTTATCCCTACAAATGTTTGGGTTCCTCCTTCCAGGTCCTTCAGGGGCTGTCGGAATGAACATCAACAATCAAGGTGTAGGAACTTGAGAGTTTGGTGTCCCACCAGCTACCTTAGTCACATCCACTAACTCAACACTTCTTGGACCCATACTGTGAGTTCTCTCAGCTGACATCTTCAGGGACATGACATTGGTTACTTGATACAGAAATTCGAAACTTCCTGCTGATATCTGGCATTTTCTGCTTTCCTTTACCCAAGCACTCCATGAACTCCTTTAACTCTGTTTTGCACACCAATTGGCTGGAATCAGATTTTAAATTTTGCTAATAACCCCCAAGGACCTGCTAACCCTTTCATAACATCTTTCATGCAGACCATGTGTGTCCATGTGTCTATTTTCTAAGGACTCTTAAAAACAGCATTTCTACTCAGACAGATGACAGTATCTCCTGGCCTTCCAATGTCCTAAGCAAAATGTTTCCAAACTTTGCTTTGGCTGAGAAACCTAGCTTAGTTTCTTGCCTCTGATTTATTAATAGCGCTGTCTCTTTCTTGTGTATTTTTAAGTGAGCAATAACCAGCAGGGTGAGGGACTGCTTGTTCATTCTATCTTAGATGAGAAACTGAAATAAATTTCATTTCTGGATGAAGGGATTGCCGCCATCACAGTATTTTAGTAGTTTTAGTAAAACCGAAACAACTCCTTCTGTATGCTGCTTACTCTGTTAGGGATTTCTCCAACAGGCCTTCTCACTAAACCTAAGCTTGAAACAACACAAAATACAAATATACTCAGCCAGCACAGCGCTAAGAGTGCTCATCAAAAGGCTGATGTGAGTGGATTTATTTTTAACCCACCCAGACAAGAGAGCAGCAGGGAACAAGGCTTACTTGAGAAAGAATTAAGATTGGAGGACTGCAAGGATCCAGATGCCCATGCAGTCCTCTTCAGGTGGAAAGGGATGGCACACCCCTCAAGCCAGAGGGTCAAGAGGACCGATAATTACAGCCATCCTCAATGCCCTAACACTGGTTTTCAAATTGATAAGACACTGATCCAATTTTCCCCACACCATGGCTGGATATAGGTAAAATGTGACTCCCTTCACTGAGCTGAAAAACTGGAGTGTATGCATCTCTTCAGTAGAATTCTCAAATTGAAAAGTCACTTTAGACACAAGCCATTTTTAGGGAAACAAACCCAAAAGATACTTAAATCATTTTTAAAAGGTTCACATGTAATTTATCATCAATAGTATTTAACAGCAATTTCTGTGTCTCGGGGGCTTAGAAAAAAGCAATAGCTTCCTGGCTGTAAAACCAGGATGATACTGAGAAATAAAAGAAGAGAAAATGAAGCAAGCCCTAAAAGGAGGCTAAAGCCACTCCCCCAGCACTTGCTCCGTCACCATTCAGGCAGCAGCAGCGGTACTGCTACGGCCCCGGACAATGACGGTCAGCTTCATTTTCGCCAGGATGCAATTCTCCATTAAGCAACACTGGTACCTCTTGTTTGTGGAAGCTAACAGGATAGTTCAAAGCCCAGTTAGAAAGGCATGTGTCTCAATAAACAGGAAGGAAGTCAACAGAAGGTGTGCTCTCTTTAAAAGCCAATGGATTAAGTCTATTAGTACTGACTTCCAATCAATACAATGCCTCACGGTTTTAAATATATGTAATTTACAGATTTTACCTCAGGAAAAAGACTTGATGCTGAAGTCATTTGGACAGCTAAATGCTAATAACCCCCAGAGCGGATCAAGCTGTGTTTACAGGGCCACATTTCAGCTACCAAGGGGTCTAAGTGTGATTCTATTCCTCCTGGATAACCATGCTGCTTGCTGGGCAGATTCTTTATAAATTTTGAGGAGGAAAAGAAGTCAGTTATCAGAACTCTGCAGCAATGAGCATCCTGACTGACTCAACATTGAGACTCAATAGCAACAGACTACGGTGGAAGATGGTACCAATTTACACAGGAAAAATAATCACCACTGAAACATATGCTAAGGGGAGAGAGAAAAAAATACTCCTGAATTGGATCCTTTTTTGAATTGTTTACACAAATACACACTGAACAAAACCAAACAGAGAGGTGTATTTCATCAATTCTCTTTTGACCCTACAGCTTAGACACTATAGCGAAACTATCCTGAAAACTAAGGAGACAAGGCGCAGAACAGTGCTTGGGGCTTATGCCGTCATCTTCATAGGTACACTGTAAAAACGGACTTCGGAAAAATAAGCCTTTATGTTCAAATGGGTTGTCAAATAAGATATGGCTAGCACTACACATGATTGCACCAGGTCATAGAATATCCTAGTCAGTCTGCTTATAAACTAGCTTAAGTATACGTTTTAATCGAATTTCTAAAGAGTTCTCCTTGGCTATGACAGAAACAACTGAGCTCTAATGTTCATGGAAAATGAGCCTGTGAGTCACTTTACAACTGAGAGTTAGTGTAACAGGATTCATTCTCCAATAAATAAAGTACTCAAATATTTATTATAGTTTGGCAATGTTTTCTTTGCTTCAGTTATAATCTGATACCATTTTGTGAACTACAGATCAAAAAACTCAACCAACTCTACATGACTCATCTCTCACAGTTTCTAAAGTCATCCTAAAAAGCAATGACTGCTGTTTAGAGCAAATTTTAGGGTAGAAAAATAGTTTTAGTTTCAGCCAGAGGCCACAGTGCTACTTCAGACTGGCTAATCAAATCTGAACACGGTTTTTCCCTACACACCCCGAAGTGTCTAGAGCTGGGTGTATCAAATACGACTTCCATCTCATTGCTTCCTCTGGCAAAACTGTGACGTCAGCCTCTGCTAGACGCCATCTCCACAGACGCCAGTCACCTTACAACGTAACGGCTTTAGCTTACTCATGATAGAGTGGTAATAAAAAAGCCACAGGTTCTCATTCACAGTATCTCAAAAACAGCGTGTACACTACTTAAAACATTATTTCAGGAGCAAAATAAACTAAGGGATTGCTAAAAATAGGCAAAACAAAAGTAAGATGTGCAAAGTCTATACTGTAATACTGCTAGCTACTCAGTAATGTCTGTCTGTCCGTATACCCAACATGGGTTAAGCTTAGGCCATTATTTGAAAAATCATTCCATATAGGCAACATTGGCCTTCCCTTGCTTGTCAATGAGACCCCAAATAATGTATTTCTGTCACATTTGAATTATTTAAATTAGAGACACTCAGAAAAGTTCTTTGCTTTCTCTTGGACTGATTTCTTTTTTAGCTGATTATTGTACATACAGTATTTTCTAATTAAGCTCAATGGACTTGACAATAAAATATTTCTGATAAAGTACACAATTCTTTGAGGATACAAATGTGAGAAATTTTACGTGATACCCAAAGAAAGAGCTGTTTGCTTGGAGGTGTAAGTCAAGGCCCGGCATGTTGTGGCCCACAGCAGTCTACTCAAGTGCTATTCTTGGTTAAAGTTCTAGGCTATCTCAAGTCCAACATTCATTTTAAAAATTAAATGTGTTACTGCCTAGGAGAGCACTCTCAAAACTGCTTAGCCAGTTACTAAGAAAACATGGTTTTCAGGTTGGGACCGACAGTAAACTTTCTAAACAAATGTCCTGGCACATTCTGAAAGTCATACAGAGAAGAAGTTTTATATTTTTAACTCCTAGAGCTGCAAACTTTGCCTTTATTCTGCTTAAAATTGTTTTGTCTTACAATAAAATACATACCATATATATTTATGTATGTATATACATACATATATATATATGAAGAATCTTTTAAACAAGTATGCTCTTCAATCTGATACTGAACAAAAACAAATTTAATAAAAAGTAAGTCTGGCATAATGCACATTAAACACTGCAAGGGCAAGGCTCTGGTAACCCCCCAGGTCTTCACCACGACGACGAACACCTGTAGCCGGAGAATCCACTTGACTTGAGAACAATCTACAGAAACCTCAGCTTGGGATAATCTTTCTCCTATGCAGATTTGTGGCCCGACAGTGAATTCATACAGAAAATTAAAGCCAGTTAGAAGCAACCATGTTTTCTGGAGCCTGCTGCCATGTGAACACTCGGCCTTTGTGCCTCCTCCAGGAAACCCTTCTAGCACTGAATTCCGAGGTGTAGTGTCTGACTAGATCCCTCCCCCGTTCCAAACACAGCTCCACAGCTTGCACTGTCATCACTCAACCCCAGTCTTGTGGGAAACGGAGGAAGCCAGGCCCAGAGGCTGCGTGCACAGACCCTGCAGGTGGGCTGTTGGCCAGCTCCTCACGGACTTCTCACTGCACCTAAAACAGCTCCTGATGGAATCCGTAAGAAATGCTTTTCCTTTTGAAAGTGTATCTAAAAAAAGATGGTTTCCCCTCTGAATTAGTACAAAGTTAAAAGAAACGCAAATTAGCTACAATTTATTCCAAGCACAGCACCGCCAGAAGATTCACACACACTATTTGGTGTTGGTTTTCTCTCACTCGGTTAAGGCAGTGGTTTCCACAGGTCAGTTCGGAGATAAGAAGCGTAGTTCATGGCAGTTTGTTTTGCAACTCCAATGTGTTCTCTGGGAATCTCTCTTCATTCCCTGAAATGAGTGCTTTTGGTTCTGAGCTCCGGGAGGGAGGCTGGGCTGGAGCCTGGGGCTCTCCCTGGCTCGGGATGGTGGGCTGGCCGCTCTCAGCAGGTCCTTGCTCCACGGGGGAACAATGGTACACCTCCTCTTTCTCAGGCCTCTACTCAAAAGTCATCAAGTTTGTAGGAACCTAGAAGACACAAGCAGCCCACATTAACTGCAACATTCCAAACACATTGCTTAGAAGTGGTTTTCCTAGTCCCTGAATGCGTCTGTCACAATGGCCTAAAGTGATCTTCCCAGCCGCCCCTCCAATTCACTCTGGGATGAGGGTTCTGCAACTCAAAACAACATATAAATTGTATTACTATACACAAAATGTAGGTTTCTTGTTAAATAGCTGTTTTCAACAATTTATGTAAGTTTTAATAAACTAAATTTAGCATGTATTTTGTCTTGCTATTTAGCTAAACCCAAACAAATCATTCTGACCTCCGCATCTTTCTCAAGACAAGGTCTCAACTTTGCAGCGCAGGCCAGTCTTGAACTTGTTAGTGCTAGGGATGCAAGCAGGAACCCCACAGTTTAAATGTGTTTTAAAAGGAATTCGATAGCCGCTGCCTTGGGGATTTATAACAGTGAGTCTAGCATGCTGGATCATTTTAGAAAATTGCTGAGTTAATAAGCTCTTTCAAGTAGGTATGCCTGGACAGGAGGAAGGGCACAGGTGTTTTCCTGTCTTACTGGGGTCTAATGGCTGTTTACTCAAATAAGATGAATTAAAGAAGTATGGCAAACCTCTGTAGAGCAGAATTCCACACATTACCATCCATTTTTCTATGTACATTAAAAAAGCTACACTGGGAGCTTTATAGCAAACATGAAGGACTTCTCTATAAAAACATCAGAAATACTAAGTCAAATTTACTATTAATAAAATTTATCTCACTCTTTCTGACTGAAAAATAAACAGGTTATAGAGAACAGGTCTGTGATGATATTTTATTTGTGCTTTAATAAAGCTTGCCTGGAGATCAGGAGGAAAAGGCCAGCCATTTTAAGTAAACAAAAAGTCAGGCAGCACACGCCCTTAATCCGATCACTTAGCAGGCAGGGTCTCTGTGTGTTCAAGGCCATACTAGGGAACAGAGTCAAGCATGGTGACACACGCCTTCAATCCCAGTACCAACCACAGAGACCTGGAGGTCTGTACAGTCAGTGACAAGGAAGTGAGGTAACTGGACTAAGAGCCAATAAGAGGGCAGAAGAGCAGGGCAATAAAGGCATGGGTAAGACAGGAAGTTGCTTGCATTTGGAAGCTGCAGAGTTGGTGAGGTAAGGTTGGCTGGTGGTTTTCCCTATTTCCCTATCTCTCTAAGGCTTTCATCCCTATATTTGGCTCCATGTTTTTTATTTAATAAGACCATTTAGAAATTCGTCTACACAGGTTACCACTTGGAGACTATACTTACTTAATTTGATTTCTTTTACGTGTGAATTAAAAAGTTTTTATGGTGGGGTTGGGTATGAAACTCAGGCAGGGCCTTGTGTATGCTGGTCAAATATCTCACCATGGGGTACAACTCCAGCCTCCAAAATCCAACTACTCTCTACCCAAGGGCTACAGAGGGAGGGTCAGTCAGTACAGCCGCCCAGCTGCTCAGCCAGTGGTCTCCTCCCCTTAAAGTGGTTCAGCAGCTCTTCCAGGCCACAGACTCTTTCTCTGAAACCTGTTCCCCTTTGGAGCTGGAGCTATATAGACAGCTGTTCACCAGATGTGGGTGATAGGACCCGAACCCTACCAGAGCAGCAAGCACTCTTAACCACTAAGCAATCTCTGCAGCCTCAGCCTCATGCGCTAGCTTTTGTATGAACAATTCCATGGGGCAGTATCATAACTGAATGCTCATGTGCTTAAGACCCTAGGTTTAGTGGTATGAAATCTTTAACAAATTGAGTTTCACTTCTAAATCACCCAAATGTGTTTTAAGGTGTTTTGCATTTGAGTTAGGGTCTTCACAGGTTCTATTCAAAATTTGCTAACACTCTGTTAAAAAACAACAAATAGAACAAAACCATTTTTGCACGCTGTGTGATATTAGGAAGGCTTATAACACAATAAAAATGTCCGTCTTTCTCTATGCTGATATGCGTATACTCCAAGATTAATCTTGGAACCTGAGGGGTTTTTGTTTGTTTGTTTGTTTTGTAGAGACAGTGTTTCTCTGTATAGCTCTGGCTATCCTGGAACTCACTTTGCAGATTAGGCTACCCTTGAATTCAGAGATCTCTGCCTCTCAAGTGCTGGGATTAAAGGCATGCAGCATTACCAGCCAGCTGGAATCTGAGATTTTTTATAAATAAAAATACCTCTGACTATATTTAAAGAAAATGCATGGCATGAAAGAGAACTCTGAAAGCCTTATTTATTATCTTCGGCAAAATAAAGTCCATTTCTTTCATTCTCCCCAGACACTAAGTTAATATGAGCAAAAACCTTTGTACTTTAAGTCCTTCAAGGAGTTGCTAAAGGCTGTACCAATCTTTTTTTCTTTCTTCCCGTGAAATAATTGTGATAGAAAAAAGCCCTTCCAACAACACTTACAAAGGAAAAGCAAACAGCACTTGGGTAAAAGGTCCAGCATTTGTACTTTTGACTGTGTGAAGTCATTAGTGTCTTTGAGCTTGTTTTCTTATTTATGAAAAGTTGTGATAACCTGATACAACAGGGCAAAAACCAAACAATTGAAGCCCTCTAAATTTATAGTGCATAACAGTGTCTGCCGATAGCCACTGATGATACAAAAGCATACTGCAAAGCCTGAATTTGTGATGTCCAAGTATGTATAACTAGAAAAGCTTCAAGCAATTGCCACAATTGGGGTTGCATTTTCTGTCTGCTAATCTGTGGTTCAGGGCACCTCTGTAAGAGGGCCCAGGGAAAACAGCACAACAGATAGCCGCCCCTTTACAGAGACCACCTTTCCATTAGAACATCATGGTTTCACTGCAACCACAGGAACCCACTTCAAGCTGTTATCCAAGAGAATCAGAGCTCTGTTCAAGTACCACCTCCATTTTACCCTTCTGAGCTGTCGTTTTCTCAAACACTGGCCATGTCTCTGTATAGCTGAGAAAGCGCTAGCTTTATCTACACACTTGCTGTTCCCCAAATTGGCCCTCCACTCTCTCTTCACAGCCTGCTCCTTCCGATCACTCAGGGCAGCATTACCGTCTCTGGGAAGGCTCAGCTGCACACACTGCCATTACCCAGTCTCTCCTCTCTGTACTCTGTATCGCACACTTTGTTTACTTATTTTCTTTCTAAAATATGGACTCCACAGCTCACTGACTGCTATACACAACGAAAAGGAAAGACTACCAAGACAAGCATCCAGCTGCGTGTGGTAGTGCACACATAAAATCCCACACCACTAGTGCTAAGGCAGGAGGATCACTCGTTTGAGTTCTAGGCCAGCCTAAGCTGTTACGTTATGAACGTCTATCTCTAGAATACGTAAGTAAGAATGTGAAAGCTACAGACGGAGGAGGAGGAGAGGGAGGAGGAAGAGGAGGGGGGAGCAGGGGGAGGAGGAGGAGGAAGAGGAGGAGGAGGCGGAGGAGGAGCACCCACCTGCTGCTTGTCACTCTGGCAGGCTGCACTCAAATGTTTAAACCACAGCATTGCGTTCATCCTGCTGCCAGCTTGAAACTTGTATGAATTTCCTAAAATTACCAAAGCAAGTAGAAAACAATAAATACAGAGAAAATACCACCCAACATTCCTGCCAGACAGGTAAGACCGAATGAAATAGAATTCATGAATTCTATTCATTTGCAGCCTTATTTTCCAATGTAGAACTCTATGCCACACGCTCATGGGATCTTACATTCAGAAAGTCACCCTCCTACCGTGGGTACAGTAAAAGGGACTGTGGTTCCCTAAGTGTTCAGTAAATCACTGGGAAGCTTCTCCAGTCATCCCTCACCCCTTACTGTGTATCAGTCAATGATGTACTAACTTAGGTACATTGAGCCTTTGTTCAAAGTTATAGAGCACTGATTCTGTGAGTTGGATTCCTTGGGCTTTTAATTTAAGCTTCAAATACAATATGGAACAAAAGTGCTCCCAACAGATACGATTCCTGAAATGCTTTTCCTGTTGGTAATACAGCAGAACCAAGATCAGGGCTCAGGAGTTAGTGTCCGCAGTACTTCTGATCCCATCTGTCTAGCAACTCACCTTTCTCCGAGTCAGTAAGCAGAAAGAGGTCTGGATGCTCTGGATCATCAGCCATCATCACCATCCATCCCACCACAGACACATTCTTATTCGACGTTGACTTGAACTGAGATGGAAGACAATCAGAAAAAATAAGCTCTCTGACACTCAACTTCTGCTGAGAACTGGCTCTAACAGTCACTGGTTGTCGCTGTTTTTTCTGATCATTTAATCAAGTTGGTTATTAATGCAGTTTATCTTCCATCCATTTCGCTGTTCTACTTTTCCGTTTCATTTTTTTTTTTTAATAAATACCACAGCTTTTTCTCCCCCAAGTACAGGTTTGGTTTTTAAAATTTAACTAAACAAACACATTTGTTCAAGTATTACCATGTAGTGATAGATTTAAACATAGCTGTAGTTTTTTTTTTTTTGCAATGAATACACTTCAACCAAAACTTTTTATATAATCAGTATGCTTTCATTTTTAAACATTCAAAAACAGAGACATAACAAAATCGTATCCTCTTCTTTCTTTCCAAGTTTATTCTTCATAGGCCAAGAAATAATAACTCCAATTTGGGTATACACATGGCATATGGTTGCCAAGTATTTTTCTTCTCTTCTCTCCTCCCTCCTTTTTGAAATTAGGGCTCACACTGTGGTCCAGGTTGGCCTTGAACTCACTGTAATCTTCTTGCCTCAGTCCCTCCCCAGCAACCACAGGGACAAGATCCCAATCCTAAGTGGTCAGTCTAAACACATGCGAACCAGGGCAACACTAACTGGACTCGGTAGGTTGTGGATCTTTGGTACAGAGTGTGTATGTGTATACAAACAAAAAATAATGTCATGACTTCGAGAGGAGAGACACAAGAGGAGTTGAGGGCAGAAATGACTCACACACTCATGTACGAAATTCTCAAATTAAAAAAAATTAAACACAACATGAACCAAATTGTCAGGTAATAAATGGCTATTGAAAGGAACAGACAGGTATCAAAGCATAAAATACAAATGGCTAATAAATATTCTGAAATGTGTTATAAACATCCTTAGCCACTAGGGAAATGCAAATGAAAACCACAGTGAAATCCCACCTCACTCCAGTCTAGAGCAAGACAACAGGTGCGGTGAGAATGTGGGAAGAGGAAGCCTTCTTTACTGTGGGTGGGAG
Organism: Peromyscus aztecus; assembly: GCA_902168405.1. Taxonomy (NCBI): domain Eukaryota; kingdom Metazoa; phylum Chordata; class Mammalia; order Rodentia; family Cricetidae; genus Peromyscus; species Peromyscus aztecus. Next base: position 15,149 of record CABHPQ010174309.1, on the reverse strand, counting down.
TGCAGCCACGATGGAAATAAGACCCACAAAACCCAGGTCTTCCGTTGTACCGCTCCCGGGCATACACCTACGTACATTCTACCACACCAGATACTTACTTGCAATGCATGTTTATTGCTGCTCTATCCACAATACTAAGCAAATAAAACCAACCTAGATGTCCATCAGCAGATGAATGGATAGTAGAAATGTGGCTATATATACAACAGAACTTTATTCAGTCACAAAGGAAAACAAAATGAAAATGTAGGAACTGGATGGATCTGAAAATTATTAAAGGAGGTAACCCACATTCGTGTGCAGATCCTAGCTTCAACGTTTATATATGTGTAGATGTGGGTCTGGGTAGAGGCCAGAAAGGGGACCAGAGGAAGAGAGGGCTGTTGGGGGAGGGGGACAGAACATGTGACTTAAAGTGGAAAAGAGGCTTCTGGGGGAAGAGAGGGGATAGACTGGGGGCAGTGGGAAAAGATGGGGGAAGGAAGGTCAACAAGACAAAATTATGTTGAAATACCATAATAACTGGTATACTAATTACAAAGTAAACATTCCATAATTTAAAAGACTGTAGACAGAGAAAAGAGCTTCAAGTGGCTTTTAAAGAAACATGGAAGGAAAGAAAGCAGACTGTTGGAACCACTGTGCCCACAGGCCTCTTCACTGTTGGGAAAACTGCTGTATTGGAGTCTGAGACAGTTTGTTGTCGTCGTCGTTGTTGTGACACTGGGTCTTTCTTTTTTTTTTTGGTTTTTTTTTCGAGACAGGGTTTCTCTGTGTAGCTTTGCGTCTTTCCTGGAACTCACTTGGTAGCCCAGGCTGGCCTCGAACTTACAGAGATCCGCCTGGCTCTGCCTCCTGAGTGCTGGGATTAAAGGTGTGCATCACCACCGCCCGGCGGGTCTCTCTATGTAGTCCTGGAACTCGCCAGTGTGGCCTTGAGATCATAATTCCTCTGCCTCTGAGGGCTAGGATAAAAGGTGTGTGCAGCCATGCCCAGATCTGGGATAGAATTTTAGGTATTGTTTTCATTTTCACATTTAAATACTAGGAACTGAGGCTACAAGGCAGGGGTTTTGAGCCATCATCTGACCCAAGGCAGAGCTGAGAAAGGTCTGATGCCAAGACAGATATTTGTAATGTGCCATTTTCACATTTGCAATGGAAAAACTTGAAAACACAAAAGTGATTCCAAGGCATTCCTTGGAATGGCCGCTTAAACACATCTCCAACTATAACATGCATACTGGGAGTAAGTGTGAGAGCTGCTGGATGAGAAACGTGATCTTGTATCCTATTAGGGATATTTTCTTGACAACCAGGAAGAGGCTGTGAAACAAAGCTAACAATTTTGAGGTGGAATACTTACATGTTTTCTTTCTGTAGCCTTCAGAGATTTGGCAGCATAGTAAAAAAGCTGTGTTCCACACAAGGCTGCCCAATACTTTGTCCAAGATGCTACCTGGAGAAGAGACACACATGAATACTACTGAAAGGCTTGACTTGACCTGCTAGTGACAATATTCTGTTCTGACTTCAGTTGTTAGAGTCTAAAATCTGCATCTCAGACATGGCTATGACTTTCAGTGAAGATACTTTAGTAGTTATTCAAGGAATTCTAGATCTCATCAAGAATCCTGTCACTTTTTGGGTGCTGAAGAGATGGCTCTGCCAGTCAAACGTTTGCTGCTGTGTGTAAGCATGGAGACCTGCGTTCAGATCCCCAGCACATGGAAAAGCTGTGCTTAGTAGCATACATCTGGAGCGAAGACAGGCAGATTGCTGGCCATCCAATTTAGCCAGTGAGTTCATGGTTCAGTGAGAGATCCTGTCTCAAAAAATAAGGTGGAGCAATAGAAGAAGACATTCAATATTGGCCACACGCATGCAGAATGTGCATTTGTATGCACACTTCAAACTCATGAATATGTACACACAGACGATCATATCACCATCCACTGTTATACTGTAGTGACATCACCTTCTCGCCCCAATACCATATCCTCTGCTCCATTCTTCCTGTCTGGTCTACATTGCAGAGTCAAATACTCTATCCGGTCTCTAAACACTTTTAATCCTGTGCCCTCTCCCCGATTCTCCTGATAAAATGCCAACCTCTAGTTGTATCTGATTACTTAGCACCATATTATAGCAGCAGAGTATTGTGGGAGGGTGCACAGTTATGCCAACTGGTAAGACTGTGTTTACCAATCTCATAGTATTTTTTCAATTTTTTTACTCAATCAAGTCACTGTACTCTTTCTTTATAGACAACGATTTCATATCCACTCCTCAAAGTTCTATTACACTCTCCCATGATGTCATTACATAATTCTTATACAAAATAGATTAAGTCTGGCTTAAAAATAAAAGCCCCTATTTCTAGCACATATTCTATAACTGCCTGTTTGCAAACTCGCAAAATCAGCCTTTTTTCTTGCTACAAAGGTTTTGTCAATCCTGTCTAAAGACAAACTCAACTCTTTTTCCTTCCTTTCTCCTCCTCCTCTTCTTTTTTTTTTTTTTTTTTTTTTTTTGAGAGACAGGGTTTCTCTGTGTAGCCCTGTCTGTCCTGGATCTCACTCTGTAGCCCAGGCTGGGATTAAAGACGTGAACCACTACCCAACTACAAACGTAACTATTCATGCTCTGGACTTCTAGTTCCTCTTTCTTAATTTGTTTTTGCAGTAATTCCTCTCTCACTGCATCTCAATTTCCTCCTTCTTCCACCTACTCACATAATGAGCCTGAAGAGCTCCCCACTTAAGTCTCCTCTGCCCTCCTGACATCATCCAGCTCCTTAGTTCTTTTCACAGCATTACTTCCTGCAAGGTTTCTCACTCTTGCCTTTACTTCTGTCTTTCCCATTTCCTGTTCAACTTCCTTCCCGTGGCTTCCAGGCTTAGGCACTGTTGTTAAGATCACTGCCCACCGACATTTACCAGTCTGTCCTTATCAGTGTGCTGACATAGGCTGACCTCGCACGCCTTTAATCCAGCACTCAGCAAGTGGAGGCAGGCGGATCTCTCTGAGTTTGAGGCCAGCCTGGTCTACAGAGTGAGTTGAAAAACAAACAAATAAAATCTACCACCAACAAGGGAAAGAGTGGACGATGCACAGTAACACACCCATAACCCAGTATGCTGAGGCAGAAGGTCATGAACTCAGGATTTTGATGCTGGACAGATCTTTTTCTGGTGACACTTCCTCATGGAGCTACCCATGCAGTCCCACCGTTGGAAGACCATCTGTACGCTACCCATGCACTCTCCTCTTTCCTCAGGGGAGTATACTCTCCAAAAGGCAGGCACTTGGTTTAGCGTGCTCACTGCTAGACCTCTAGCACCTTGCAGGTAATAGTAATAGCAATACCTCTCAGCACACATGTGACTCTAAGGTCACTGGAGAGCAGAGCAGAGTTGGTTTTCTGAATGTGTGTGCCTGTGGTTTAATGTAAAGTAAAAAGCAAGATGAGATGACATAGATGGAAATCATCTTTAATCTTAAGAGGGCTTAGACCTTCAAAAGCTATAAGTGTAGATATGTGCCAAAGAATATACACTTTATTTATTTACTTATTTTCTTTCCAGAACAGAGTTTCTCTGTGTAGCTCTGGCTTGCTCCGTAGAGCAGGTTGGCCTTGAACTCAGAGATCTGCCTACCTCTGCCTCCATAGTGTTGGGATTAAAGGCATGCATCACCATCACCTAGTGGATATATATTTTAAATTAAACTATACTGTGATTTGAGAAAAGAAAAAAACCTTTCTTAGTAGTCAAACTATTATGCTGTGAGGAAAAACAAACTTTTTTGCTAGATACCAAAAGTTCTGTCCTGTAAGCTTTTTGTTTTCAAAGGCAGATTTGACGTTACAAAGTTTAAATAAACTGATGGAACAAAATTATTCTATTTCTTAGGTTTTACTCTACTTTCAATTTTTCTAAACATTATGATTTACTCTCTTTCTCTTGAGACAAGGTTTCACTGTGTAGACCTAGTTTGTCTGGAACTCACTAAGTAAACTCTACCTCCTGAATGATGTGTTTAAAGGTGTGTACCGCCATACCCAGCTTACTACTGTTAACTTTTAATGTATTTTCAGGGTTCATTAAAAAGTATTTTTGGGTAAGAATTACCTTAGAAGTTGAGTACAGGATTATTTGATTTAAGCACATTTAATGTGATTTAGCTGCAATCTACATAACAGGTTGAATACTTCAAGAAACAAGGTAAGGGACTTTGATGGCCTGGATCAGGGTTCCTTTCCCTTCCTCCTTCATTTCCTGTGCACAAATAACTTTAAGACTAAATAAGACTGCTCAAGTCAATGGGAAACTACAGTAACCACCCGAGTTAGAGTAAAACTGTAAGGAAGCCCCGACCTTATCAGACCCTGAGACCCCAGCACAACCAACTCCACATGGGAAGTACCGTCCAGGCTGTCAAACTCAGCACACAGACAGCACCACCTGCCAAGGCTCCAAAGCAAGGTCCAATCCATCAAACTCCGCAGTTCTGGGAAAGAATCGAAATGTGCTAACCTTGCTTTCTGTCTTCTGTAGTTCTGCGTCTGACTAACTTGTTAACTGAAACATGTCAACCCAGAACAAGATTTTTGTGCTTAAAAGCTCACTCTGAGAAAGGCCCAGGATCTCAAACACCCACCTGATAAAGCTAATAGCAACCCATGTCCAAGCAGTCTTCTCTGGTGAATACCCCACAATGAAAACCAAGTACACTTCCTGTCTCTGTGTGCTCACCTTCTTGATTAAGAGTAAAGTTCTCCTTGTCCAAGATTAAAAAACCAAAAAAAAACCAAAAACCAAAGACAACTATAATGAGGACAGTGTGTATTTTAAGTGAAGTCAAGTCTACTATGGATCCGCTTCTTCTTAAACTCTAAGTGCTTCTGGGGCGTTGGTGTATCTTCAGACCTAGGTTGGAATAGAAGAAATCTTACTGTGGGTTTTTTGCCTTCTTTCAACAACGTTTTCCTCCTGAGGACACCTTGAATAGTAACAGCTCCTGGGTACAGGTGCACGGCCAAGTCTTCCGACTCCGCAGAACTGTAACAATGAGACCAAGCAGAAAGCGGCTAAGCGTGTGTCTGCAGCAGGCATTGAGAGGATCGGTAAATGAATCCCATTATTCTTAAGTTTAAAACCTTGATACTTTATTGAGAGCTGGTAAAGACTTACTGATTTGAGATTTATAAGCTGTCATAAAGTTAATGAGGAAGTTATTACAGTCAGCACATGTTTAAACACACATTCGATCACATATTTCAACAAATACAATTTAGAAAGAAGGCAGGAATTGACTTGAACCAAGATTAGTTAAAAAATTTAAGGCTTTTTTTTTTCCTTCTTAACATGCCACAGTCCATCACTGTGGTAACCCATCAGAAACTCTGATTGCTGGCAAGAGACAAGGATTCTGTTAGAAATATTTAAGTATACAAAACAGAAAATGCAATAACAAGCTCTGAGCAAAAACAAAACAAAAAACTCTGGCAAAAAAAAAAAAAAAAAAACCAGAAAACTCACACTTAGTTTTAAAGAATATAAATAAAAGTAACCGTCACTAACATGCTTTTAGAAACTGGCTTTCTGTGGTAGGTTTTAGTGACAATCTACCGATGCCTGGCAGGTCTCTAACAACGAAGAACCCCTATACTCAGGATTCCCTTTTCATATACTTTAGTAATCATTTTAATGTCTTTCCTCAGTTGATTTTAGAGCCTAGATTTAAAACAGAATGATTTCAACGCCAATCTCTGGTGATGGGTTATGAGATGTAGAACTCTCAACACGGCAAAGAATGCAGACATTTAAAGTTTCTTCACGATTATTTAGGTGTCTTCAAAGTGACAACCTAGAACTTTCAGGAGGGGACATACCATCGAGCTGACAGGGTTTGCTTAAGAGCTGTTCTGCTGTTCTGAATTGACTGCCTGTCATGAGTGAGCCCCCTCCCGCCCCCCCATGCATGTATCAACTTTAGGTACTTCCACAGATAATATAGTGCAGAGAGGCCCAGCTAAGTAGAGAACTAAAAAAAAGTATTTAATGAAACACACTCATCTAAATTCAGGCCCTATGGTTTATCAGGGAGAAAAAAAAACAAAACCTTACTTAAAAAGGACAAATTGAATATAAATTTACTAGCAAAAGAAAGGCTTTGATTGCAACTTAAGAGTAACAAATTGATTTTTGCACAGCTCAGCTGTAATTAGCAGCATTAGAAAGTGTGTGGTTAAAGGGCTAACAACTTTGTAGCATTTTAAAAATGTGACATAAAGATGCAAATTTTAATAATTAGCCCCGTGACTTAGAAAGAATAGTTCAAATTTAAATTATATTAAGTCTTGGAAAGAAAGTTTTCATGGGCAATTTGTTTAGTTTTAAAACCAATTAGCTGAGAAAGAAGAGAAAAAAATGTCAGACAACACCCATAATGAGCCAGCCACCAACACCAGAAGGGAGTTCTATGGCCCCTGATGCAGGGGAATTGTACCTGCTGGCCTTCGTGTGGCTTCGATAGCCATTTCGTGGCACTCTTGTCACCGGGCCGAGAGAATGGTATAATCTGTTCCTGTTGGATTCCATTATAAATTGTATATATTACATATATTTTTATTCATAGAATCATCAATACCTAGAATAGTATACTAGTTTGTAATCTAGCTTTCTCTATTAATCCTTAAAAAGGGTAAGATATGATTCTTTTTTAAAACATGCAACACAATTAAAATATTTTTCTATTGACTCTAGAAACACAGGTATAAAGAACACACTATACTATACAATTACACATGCACTCATTTTCATACATCTGTCAAAAGATTAAAGAACTATTTATGGCCAAGTAATTTGGAAACTTGAAAATGCTCCAAAGCCCCTTTGCTCTTCTTGGCTTCCAGTTTAAATATGTCATATGGACTTATATAAATAATTCATTTTATCATATGTCCCTATGAAGACACCTAAAAGCAATGTGGCTTATAAACTTAAAATGAATGAGGAAAACCTCTTATCATTACTCAAAGAAAACTAGTAGAGACTAACTGAGGAGTACATATAGGCGTTGTTTTTTTTTTTTTTTTTCTTTTCTATCAACTGTCAAAGCCAATAAAATGATAAGAATGTTATGAACCAGTATTCACCCCAAATCACATTGTACTTGATACTGGAAATAAAACCAGAAACAATGGTATTTCTTTGTTTAGGAAAGTCAAAAGTATGTGATACATGATACTTAATGTAGGAAATAAGAGGAGAAAACAGTGGTTACAATTCAGACAATGATTCAGAGACTGGGGAGATAGTTCACTGTACAATGTTTGCTACCTACTTAGGGCCCCGAGCTTGGTTCAGGGCACTTGGTGGGCGTGTGGCTCAGTACTATTTCAAGTTTGCATCTTTTTGGGCTGCATTTATTTAGCTGTTTTCAAAATGTTTGAAGAACCACTGCTTCAAACCTGGCACAAGTACAGATGTTTTAGCTGTAAATATACGTAAAACAAACTGTGCCACACAAGAAAAACGCTATTTTTGAGGTATGAAGGTTAACACATTTCAAACTGCCTTCAGAGGTAACCTGTTGGGATGAGAAGGGATTAATGCAGCGCTACACTGGGTTATGCATTTATAGTTTAAACAACCTAAGAAACAACTACTAACCAATATGGTTAATCTAAAAATTATGCCTTAATAATAACTGATGGTATTACAACTTTTCCAGAGGGAAAGATTTTTTTAAAAAACAAATTCAGAGAACAAGCCAAACGCAACTTTTGTGTTTTCTCCATTTCAGGGAAACTTAATTAAAGGAATGAAAGTTGGGGCTGAAGAGATGGCTCAGCATTAAGCGCACTGGCTGCTCTTCCAGAGGGCCTGGGTTCAATTCCCAGCACCCACATGGTGGATCACAACCATCTGTAATTCCATTTCCAGAGGATCTGACACCCTCTTTTGACCTCTGTAAGCACCAGGCATGCAGGTGGTATAGACATACATGCTGGCAAACATATTTACACACACAAAATACGTATCTTAAAAAAAAAAAAAGAGAGAATGAAAGTAAAACTTCAGAAAAGAATACATGGAAACAAATTGTTACAAACTACCCAACAGAGAAAACAAAAGTTGGGAATACTCAGTGTAGAAAAGATCAAAGCATACAGAGTATATAAGTGAGATCTCAATAACATATTCCGGAGAAATCTTTAAAGAGGAAGTTTCCAATAAGCAGTTTGAAATTAGATGATTCAAATATAATTTCCAATGTTCCTGTTTAAAGGTGACTGGCCTGGAGTGTTCATGTAACACTGATATTTAATCTAAATGATGATCTGAGGGCTCAGTAGAAGGCCCTGGGTTCAAGCCCTTAGCACTGCAGAACAAGCACCAACCCCCCACCTCCTCAGCTCACTTGCTGCTTACAAGTTCCAATCTTGGTTTACACGTGAAAATGGAGCACTTACTTCTGCCCAGTCAAATGTCTTGAGCCGGAGGATATTAGTGCTGAAGTGATAACTTAAGAGTCTGAATGGACGCCTGGCAAATACCTATTCGAATAACTTTTCCTTAGTCTCAGGAGAGTTCTATGATGGTTAATATGGCGTACTGTCTCTGCACAGATGACAGAGTTTATAGCTTAAATCAACAAGAAGACAGCATGTTCCCACAGCAGGTCAGCGCAAAGCACTACACATACACTGACCTTTAATGTCAAATGCTAACCTTTACTTGTAATTTAAAATCAGCTTTCATTCTGCCCTTAGGAAGAGCAAGTTAAATAAATGTCTTACAATTAGATTACCCAGACCTATGGAGATAATCTCATTTTAAAACACAGAAGTTAATTATGGTTATTTAAAATTTTTATTAAAAATTCATTATTATTAAAAATCCATGTTACAATCTCAAAAATTCAAAACACATGTAAAAACACCAAATAAATATATGTAAAGTTCATAACAGCCATTCTCATGTACAATTCCAGGATTAAGTATCTATTTGTCATTTCTTCTGGCCACTAAAAAGATTCATCACTTAGTGATATGCAACAAGCTCTTCAAATTCATATTCATTATATTCTCTAAGACAGGCCAAAGTTCAAAGCAATTTTGTGACTAATTCTCTTACCTTTCAAAAGCCGGCCACGAGGTCTCTTCACTTAGTTCAGAGCCGTCACTACTCCCTAAAATCAAGAGTTGTTCTGTTATTGTTCTATCAGTAATTTTTCCAGTTAAGATTTTCTATTTTAAAAAGGAATTTTCTCGTGGCACATGCTAATAATCCTAGTTCTTCAAAGGTGGAGATGAGAGAATTTTAAGTTCAAAGAGAGCCTGGGCCAAATAATATTTGACTCTGTCTCAAAATAAACAAACACACAGCGGTAACAAAAAAGTACAAGGGCTGGGGATGTAGTTTACTGATAGAGTGCTTGTCTACCCAAGTTAGACTCTTAACACCACCAAAACAAAAACCAACATTTTCTACCATCAAAATGGCCAGAGCAAAGACTTCTTTTTACTGAAACCCAAAGATGTTCATGACATACTAACTTCTTGTTTTGAAACCAATATATGACAAGGGTAAACAGCCTGATGAAATTTGAAATGGAGTCTCTCAGGGCATGGCATCATCTGAACATCACTGTATTCCACAACAGAGAAGCTCAGCCCGGGCACAGGCTGACTGTAACAACTTCCCACAGCTGTCCTAGCAAGCACAGACTGTCGTCAACTGACTACACCATTTAGTTACACCATGTCCTCAGGTCTGGCCTTTGTGTTTATTTTCTTAGTTCTCCCAAGGCTGTTATGTAGGCAAATAGATTATTGCATCCTTACTTCAAATTAAGAATATACACTTCAGCCATTTTCCTTTCAGGATTTTTCTTTTTCAATGCTGGGATTCAGACTCAGCACCTTGAGCATTTTAGACAAGTGTCTCAGGGGAGTAGAAACAGTGCCTCCCTATAAATCTACCAGTGTGAATTGGGACTGTAAGAGGACATGGGCTTATTCAAACCACATAAAGAACGGACAGGCAGAGAATCCCTGACTCTCAGAGGAGTCAGCTCAGCTCTGCTCTTACTGTTGAGACGACTTACTCTAATTTGCCTGTCTGTCTTCCTGTCTATCTGTCTGGTCATACTGTCCATCTATCTGTGTCCATCTGGACTTGGCCCTGCCTTTGTCCCTGGACTCAACTCTGATCCTGTAGCCAGCAGATTCCATGAGAGCAGCTGCAGCCCCAACCACAGACCTCCTGCTGGGGTGTTACCTCACCCCACGGCCATCAGCCTTTCTGCCTATTGGCCCGTTCCAGCTGAGGTTCCTTGCGGCCTCCTTCACCCTTTGTAGCCATTCTGTAACCCACCTGTGTGGTATGTAATATCTGATATGGAGTTGTATCAATTAAGACTAGAATAAGAGAACCTGTGTTTGCCTTGGCTAAGCTGATCCAGAAAAGTGGCAGTATCTGGCAAACTGTTGCCATGAAATGGCAGCACCTGTGAATCTGCTGTTCAATTAACCCTGACTCTGTGGAGATTCATTGATGTTTCTTCTATGTTTCTGACAAGACACACTTACACACAAAAAAGTAAAAGCTACAGCTAAACTAGAGAATAATTTTAATACATACAAATATACATACGGAATCTTTTCTCTTAGGTAACATACTAGATTCCACAGGTAGAACAAACTTTTAACTGAGGTTAATGCTGCACATGGACTGCTCAGAACATTAATAAAGAGGTAGTTCAGGTAACCGTCTGTCTTCTGTCGTTTAATTAACAGTGTCTGTACAAGAGGAGAGCACCAGAGTAAACAAGGGCTGGGTGGCACTGGAGGCTCAGAACGAGTCTATGTTTAGGGAATTCTCAGGCTAAGGGAGCCAGTATGCTCAGATTGATGGATCTTATTGAGATTGAGATTATAGCAACAATACAGCGTGGCCCTTGAGCAATGTGACAATCAGATCGTTTTCTCTTTATTAAAACCACAACAACTGAGCATACTATGGATATAGTTTCTAATTATAAAAAGAAATAATGTTTAAGTAAAAATAGGGGGCTAGAGATGGCTCAGCAGTTAGGAGCTTGTACTGCTCTTGCAGAGGACCCAAGTCGTGTTTCCTGAAATCATGTTGGGCAGCTCACAATTGCCTTTAAGTCCAGCAGCACCAGGGGTATCTGAGGCCTCTGCCTCTGGCCTCCTGGGGGCACTTGTACTCATGTGCATATACTCACAAACAGACACACATGCATACACATAATTATAGAAAAGTAAAAACAGGCTCGAAAGGATGGCTCAGGGGCTAAAATGAAAACTACTACTTTTTCAGGGGACCCAAGTTTGCGTCTCAGCACTCATGTTACGTGGATCACAACTACTGGTACCTCCAATTGCAGAAGATCTGACTATCTTCTGGATTCTGCTGGCCATGCACTTATAAAGGCACATAATGTGGAAGGCACATGTAAATGCACATGCATAGACATGATTTATAAAAATCTTAAAACAAGCCGGGTGGTGGTAGTACACATATACCCCTTTATTCCCAGCACTTGGGAGGCAGAGGCAGGTTGGATCTCTGAGTTCGAGGCCAACCTGGTCTACAGAAAGAGTTCCAGGTCAGCCAGGGCTGTTACACAGAGAAACAGTCTTGAAAAATCAAAGACAAACAAACAAACAAACAAACACTTAAAGAAGTAAAACGATCAACAGCAGCCCTGGAGCCTTCTCCAGACTCTATTATACAGGATACAAATCAAGTCTCAACACATTAAAACAACTGAAATAATTCCTTGTGTTGTGTCAGACCACAATGGAATAACACTAGAAAGCAACAATAAGAAAACCTACAGAAAGCACAAAAGTCCTCGGAAACTAAACACCACACTTTTGAAGGAGCAGTTCAAGTGAAAAAGAAATGTGTACAGACAAACGATAATGGGAACACAGCCTACCAGAACCTCTGGGACCCAGCCGAGGCAGTCCCAAGAGGAACATCTACAGTGGCCAAGTGCTCACATTGAAACATCCGAGAGGGAACACAAAGACAGGCGGCCAACCCCCGCCCCCCAGTAAATGGCAATAGTTAAAGAAGAAATGAATGAAGTAGATCAAAGGAACAACCAACAAAATCAACCAGAGAGGGCTGAGAAAGTTAGAAAGACTGACAAACCCTTAGACAGCTTGACAAGAGGTTAAAGATACAAATGAACAAAATTAGAGTTCAAAAGGGCCATTACAAGCCGGGCGGTGGTGGTGCACGCCTTTAATCCCAGCACTCGGGAGGCAGAGCCAGGCTGATCTCTGTGAGTTCGAGGCCAGCCTGGGCTACAGAGTGAGTTCCAGGAAAGGCGCAAAGCTACACAGAGAAACCCTGTCTCGAAAAACAAAAACAAAAACAAAACCCAAAAAAACAAAAAAAAGGGCCATTACAACAGAACCATAACAGAACATTATTAGAGATTACTATGAAGACTTATACTCTATAAAAAGCTGAAAACCCAGAATTTCTAAATGCCTATCATCTACCAGAACTAACTCAGAAGAACTTCAACAGATCCATCACAAGCAATGAGACTGAAGTATAATCGAAAGCCTCCCTTCAAATTAAACCTTCTTCAAGATCCCTCTTAGCCATCAGAATGGCTGCCACCAAGAAATCTGACAGCGAATGTTGGAGAGGATGTGGAGAGCCCTTATTCATTGTTGGTGGGGGTACAAATTACAGCTGTTATGGAAGTCAGTTTGGATATGACCCAGCTACTTCACTGCTGGGTGTACACCCAGAGAACACCACACCCTACCACCGAGGAATCTGCACCCCATGTTTACTGCTGCTTTATTCTATAGCAAGGAAATGGAACTTAGCCTTCTGTCAACAGATGAATAGAGAATGGAAATCGGGCACATACATACGAAGGAATACAGTTCTGAAGAAAAATGAGACCACCAAGTTTTCGGGTGAATGGGTAGACCTAGAACGTGTAATACTGAGGCCATACAATCTCACAAAGAAAAAAACCTGCCATGGTCTCTGTTCTCGCTCTCTCATATGTGGATCCTAGCCTGTACTATATGAAATATGTAAACAATGTACAGTGGGTTCAGTATAACATGTAGAAAGGAAGACAAGACAGGGCAAAATTTGGTGATAGGGACTGAATGCAGGTAACAGACAATCCAAAGAGAAGAGGTTTTCTTTTTTGCTGTTTTTTTTTTCCTTTTTTTTTCTGTTCTTCTCCTCCACTTCTTTTTTGATGGTGGATAAGTACATAAAAATATTGATAGTGGTCAGGTGGTGGTGGTGCATGCCTTTAATCCAGCACTTAGGAGGCAGAGGGAGGTGGATCTCTATGAGTTCAAAGCCAGCCTGATCTACACAGAGAGAGCTCCAGGATAGCCAGAGCCTCACAGAGAAACCCTGTCTTGAAAAACCAAAAAGGAAAAAAATATTTTATATATAATTAATATATAAAAAATTTATTATATAAATAGTGAAAATGTAAAATCCAGTACTGGGGAAGAGGCAGAAGATCTGAGGGGTCTGTTGGTAGTGTGTTCGGGTTCAGTGAAAGATTCTATCTCAAATATAAGGTAAAGAGTGCCAGAGGAAGACATCCCATGATAACCCCTGGCCTCCACACATGTGTATGTACACACATACACACAAAACAATGTCCCTCTTCAAGACAACTGGCTTCTGTGACAGCACATCTGGTTTCTCCCCTTCATGGTTTCCTTTGTTAATCCATCTTCTATTAAAAATAATTTCTATAAATATCGACATGTGAGAGTGTCTTACTTATGTGTACTATACCTGGGTGACCTAAACAAGTCTTATAGTTGGAAATACTACAAATACAGTAATAATTTTCACACAGCTGCACACCTGACACTACCCAAAGTGAGTTCCAGATTCAGACCTTCAATGACCTGACATCTCTACTAAGGACCACACAAGTTCAAAACAGAAGTCTTGACCTGCCAAAGTCAGCCACCCTTCAATCAATGTCACAGTCAGACACAGTTCTCTCCCGGTCCTGCGTAGGTAAGATCCCCAGCAGCCGATGAGCTGCTTCATTCGAGCGACTTGGGACTCACACTTGACCCCTTCCTTTCCTCCTTTCCCTTCTTCCTCAGCCGAACTGCATGCAGTTCATCAAGTCAAGAAGCCTACCGTTTTGTCTCAAAGTCGTCAAATGCCTTCTCATTGGGAGTCAAAACGATTAGCGCTTTAAAAATAATTTACAACTATTACCATCACCCTATAAACTGTGCCTTTGTTTTAAACCAAATTTTTTGTATTGATGCTAGGGAAGAGGGTTACGCCCCCGGGGCTTGTTGAATGACCCTTTCACAGGGGCCACATGAGATAGCCTGCATATCAGATTTATATTATGATTCGTAACAGTAGCAAAATTATAGTTATGAAGTAACAACAAAATAATTTTATGGTTGGGCGTCCCTACACATGAGGAACTGTATTAAAGGTCACAGCAATAGGAAGGCTGAGAACCACTGCCCTAAGGTTAATGAATGTTTTTGCAGCTAAGGTTTTTTGTTTTTTGCAACAGCTGGAAGCCCCAGTGAGTCTCTCTCACCTATGGATATCCCACTGGAAAGCGTGGAGCTCTCAGCTTGGCCTCGGGATGGTGCATGGGGCTCCATGACGCTATCATCCAGCAGGTGCCGTGGCCCTGCGTTTGGGAATGTCGCACTCTTAAATTCTGCCGTGTTCATCTTATGAATGAAACTGGAAACAGAGAGAAACACTCTTTACAACTTCCCATGTTTCTAGTTCAGGACATAAAAGTTAATCAAAACTGCGTTCTGAGTTTGTTTTGGAACAGAACATGTCCACGGAGAATGCATTCCTCCTTTAGGAGTCTACACTGCAAAACCAATGGCACCAGAGGAGAATCGGGCTTTTTTTCTTTATATTTAGGAATAAAGAGAGTAGTTTTTGATAACTTAATTTATTATTTGTATTTGCTATGACAAATAATAGCTCTTGAAAACAAGGTTACAATTTTAAAAGGGAAATTTCAGCATATGCCCTCTGGATTTATTTACGATGGCTCTCTGCACTCCTGATTTATCTCCCTCAAATACAGGCATTGCT
>CABHPQ010174308.1:11918-38694 GCA_902168405.1 Peromyscus aztecus | reverse complement strand
GGTGCTCTTAACCTCGGAGCCATCTCTCCAGCCCCCTGAAGACCTTTTTAAACCTGGTTACCTCTGTAAAACCCTTGCTTCCTAATAAGGTCATGTTTTTAAGGACTTCAGGTCCAACATGTCTCTACGTAGTGCTGGCTGTCCTAGAACTCACTCTGGAGACCAGGCTGGCCTTGAACTCAGAGATCCACCTACCTCTGCCCCCAGAGTGCTGGGATTAAAGGCATTCACCACCATCACCTAGCATATCTTTTTTAACAAGTGATTTATTAATAATTTACTTTTATTTAATGCTCATTGGTGTTTTGCCTGCATTTATGTTTGTATGAAGGTGTTGGATCTCTTGGAACTGGAGATACAGACAGGTGTGATCTGCCATGTGGAGGTACTGGGAATTGAACCCGGGTCCTCTAGAAGAGCAGTCAATACTCTTAACTGCTGAGCCATCTCTCCAGCAACATATCTTTTATATGGGAATACAATTTAACCTACAGCATGATACTTACTGTACAACACTATCCTCCAAGCAGAATGGCAACTATTTTCGTGAGACCAGCTGTGTCTGCCTGCAAAGCATCACAGACCTGCCAACAAAACAAACAATGACCACACTTGGGGCTCATTGACTTTCGACCCTGATATTCCCTCATAGAAGGAGAGAGTGGGGAGGGTCATTGGATCCTCAACTGGATATCCAGCCACTCCTTCCGGCTAGCTGCTTGCAATTCAGTCCTAACTGTGCATGGTCTTGGGGGTCTCAGGGAGGCTCTGGAGTATACAGGCTAGAGAGACCAGGGGAAGGGGGCTCTATCCGTGCAGTCATTGGAAAGCCATCACCCATGCTGGGTGCAGACTGTCCGGTGCATCTGCCTTAGGGTCACCCATGCTCCTGTCCGTAACCCCTCACCCACACTCTATAAGTCAGTCTAATCAACTCATTGGTTCCCTAGGGTGAGCTTTGGTAGAACCAAACTTTGATTTGTCATTGGGATATTTTGGAGAGGGTGTGAGCATCGCATCGTCTCCCTCCATGGAGAAAACTCTCGAAACCCCATCAGAAAAGAAAAAAAAAAACCGTTATGGCACATTCGTAACTGTATTAGAGAGACTCTTTCTGATGGGAAACAGTTCCCATTTTGTCTAAGTATCTCTGAGCACTGAGCCTTCTGCTCCCAATTTTTACAGGTCTGATAATTGGAAGAATTTTTCCACAGCCTAGTGTCTGGTTCCTCTGATTTCATTTCTTTTCTATTAATGTGATGGGGCAAGCCAGGGTAAAAGTTCCTCCATCTTGGATGCTTGCTGAGGCTGTTTCCAGGTTTAGCTAGAATCTGATCTCCTTGATGGAGAATTCTGTAGAAAGCTACCCAATTCTGTTCTAGGAACTGAAAAGGTCAGAATGTCCTGTTCACTTATCTTAGCTTCTGTTACATCTGCTCGCTTCAAACTGCTTGCTCTGCAAAGCCCCCACTGCGGCTGCTGAGTGAGATGCCTGGATGAGGTCTCTGCCCTTAAAAACCCCATGTTCTGGACACTGGGGGGCCACATGTAGGTCCCTGAACACTTGAGTGTGGTCCCATCCAGCTGGAATAAAGACTCTCAGTTGGCTATACACTGTGTCTGAATGGTCATCTCTGATGGGCTACCCGTAACCTTTGAAGGTCCTACCAAGCAAGATCCCAGAGACTGGATCCAAACATCACGGGTAGCCCACCAGAGATGACCATTCAGACAACATATAGCCAACTGAAAGTCTTTGTTCTAGCAGTCTGGGACCATACTCAAGTGTTTGGGGGTGGAGGTGGGGGCAGCTAGCTGGAATAAAAACTTTCAATTGTCTATACACTGTGTCTGGTCATTTCTGGGGAGCTCCCTGTAACATCACTTCTATTGCTAGGCATGGGAGGGTACACTGGCATCACCATCCCAGCTCAGAGCCTGCATCTTTGTGTTGCTATGCAATGTAAATTGTAGTGGGTAGCTGTCCCAGCTTTGACCTAGAAGTACCACCCCCATTGAGGCTTTGGTAACTGCCGCGCCTACAAGGCGGGACTGAGACAGGAGCCCTTAAGACCCAAGATCCGGATATGCCAGCTCTCTTGGTTCCTGGATCCTGGACACTGGAGGTAGACTGAGCAGAGTTCTCCAGAGAACACCGCTGGACTGCGCTACACCCTTCCCGGACCCTGTAACCTATCCCTTTACTTGTAAGTTACCCCACAAAATAAACCTCCCTTTTAACTACGTGGAGTTGCCTTAATACTACAACCAATAGTAAATCATCTTATTGGGCATCAAGAGTCCTGAGAGGACTGGAGAGCTGGCTCAGTGGTTAAGAGCACTGACTTCTCTTCCAGAAAACCCAGGTTCAATACCCAGCACCAACAGGGCAGCTCACAACTGTCTCTAACTCCAGTTCCAGGGGATCCGACACCTTCACACAAATATGTATGCAAGCAAAACACCAATGCACATGGAACAAAATAAAGTTAGAAAGACAAAACAAAACTTAAAAAGTCCCAAGAGACAAGAATCAAGACTTAAGCATACACAGGTGTATTCATCAAGGTTCTAAAGGAACAGAACTGATTATATATGGGATTTATTATTCAACCATGTCTCCTGACAAAGGCCAGGGATCGGTTTGTTCAGTCCATGAGACTGGATATCTCAGCAATTCCCAATCTGGTGCTGGAGTCCCAGAGAGTTCCTAGAGAGTTGCCAGTTTTCAGGCCATGTTGGAACCCTGAAGAAGTAGATTCCAACACCAGCAAAGGAATGCCATAGCTTTAAGGCTGGCCTGGGCTACTTATCCAGACCCTCTCCCAAAATAAGAAGGAAAAAGAAGACTGGAATGAAACTCAGTAGTAGAGCCCTTGCCCCAGGCCCTGGGTTCAGTTCCCAGCATCACAAAAAAAAAAAAAAAAAAAAAAAAAAAAAAAAAAAAAAAGAGTAAGTCAATTACTTAAAACACTTTCAAATGAAAACCCAGAATTGAGTCCCTTTGGGCAAATATTGGGTCCTTTTTTTTTTTTTTTTAAACTACCATTCCTGAATTAGTCACTGGGGCTAAAAGGATTCTCTGATGGTCCAAGCCTCCTCTGAGAGTTGACCCACCAGTGAGATTGGAGTAGTTTATCAAGGAAACTCTCCACTCTGTCACCAGGAAAAAGGAAATGATTGTGATGGACAACAGCTCTCGCATACTGTTGGACAAAAGTCTTAAGGACTGGGCTGACCTTCCGAGCCTAGGCCTCCCTGTGTGTCACTGATGCTTGGTGACACTAACCACGGGCAGTCCACCCTTGCTTCCTTGTAGGAGCCACTGTGAGGTCCTAGGGAGATGGAGAGCCATAGTATGAGGCATTGGCAGGCAGGCCCTGTGGGAAGTAAAGCCTTTGCATCTTTATTTTCATTTTTACAGCCATCCATCCTGCTGATAAAAGGCAGTCCGGGAGAGGTTACAAGGCTTGAACACTGTCACAGGGCCAGGAAGGGTGGAGCTGGCGTTGAAAGCAGTGGCCTTAAGCACGAAGCTATATATAAACTGTAAATAATTTTACAGGCATAAGGGATTATTAGTAACAGCCTGTGCTGTTAAGAATAGTAATTTTTTTAAAACCCTGAAAGGGAAATTCAAATAAATTCAAACAAATGTTTGTTTAGCACCTACTATGGGCTCACCAGGGGCTCCGAAGGAGACACATAAGCAAGTGTGAAACAGGCTCACTCTGATCTGTAGAACCATAAACAGGCCCCAGGGGGTGTGGAAAGGGAAGGCCAGGAGGGCTTGGAAGGTTCTCTTGGAAGGGGAGGCATTTGAACTGAGCTTCAAACTTTAAAGGGATTCAACAACGTGTGTGTGTGTGTGTGTGTGTGTGTGTGTGTGTGTGTGTGTGTGTGTGTGTGTAGGGGGTACCTAGACTGATCTGAAGAGTTCTTGGATGAGGGTTCGGTATTTCTATGCAAAACAACTTTCACACCAGCAGGAGCTTCAAAAGTGATTGACTAAGTTGAGAGCAGCAGTTACCATGGGAACGGAGGCATGCTTCATCCCTGTCATTAGTGAGCATCCCTGGCTTCTGGCTGTGGAGCCAAGGCCCGGAGGCAGTGGGGTGAGGAGAGGTGGGGTTGCAGTGTCTCTTAGAAGAAAAGCTTGGCAAGATTGCTGCCCTGGGGGGTGTGAGTCTTTAATAGGGAGGCAGGGCTGACACCTGGACCTGGGAAGATAGCAAGAGGAAGCCTCTGCCTCCTTCATGACATCCTGGAGGAACCCTAGCAGGCCGTGGGAACTCAGGGAGGGACTGGGAAGGACGGGATCAAGAGCAGCTTCCAGGTGAGCACCTGCTCACCATGGATGTCAGTGTGCAGGGTAGCGTCCCTGGGGCACTCAGTCCTCCCAGGACCTCCAAGGTCCCAGAAGGCGTGTTGGTTTGTCATCCTTCACATGCAGAGGGGACACTGTAGGTGAAACCTCAGTGGATAGGCCTGGGAACAGGAGGGCACTGTGGGATGTCTAACAAAGCAGGCACTGGGGTTGAGTGAGGCCCAGGTTCAAACGCTAGCTTTGACGCTGGTTAGCTGTTTGAGTTTGGACAAACTGCCTTCCTTTTTTTTTTCTGCGGGATTCAGGTGATAGTAAATTTGCCTAGTTCGTAGAACTGTATGAGAATTAAGTGAGATTGCCAATTTATAAAGAGTCACGAAGATTTTCAGTACCTGGCACATAGATATTCAATAAATGTGAGTTATTAAATTACTATTGGGTTTGTGTGTGTGTGTGTGTGTGTGTGTGTGTGTGTGTGTGTGTGTATGCATGTCTGTGTGAGTGCTTAAAATCTGTGTTGCTGTGCTTGCAAGTACACATGTGTACTTGTACACGTGTGTACCCGTGGACGTGGAGGTCAGGAGACAGCCTCCGGTCTTGTTCTCAGGCATCATCCTTTATGTATGTATATCCTTACGTATGTATGTTTGTATGTACTCTTGATAGGTTTTTTCACTGGAAGTTACCAAGTAGACCACCTGGCCAAGGGGCCCCAGGAATCCGCGTGTCTCTGCTTCTCTGGTGCTGGGATTCTAAGCATGCACCACTATGCTGGCTTTTCTTCTTCTTCTCCTCCTCCTCCTCCTCCTCCTCCTCCTCCTCCTCCTCCTCCTCCTCCTTCTTCTTCTTCTTCTTCTTCTTTTCTTTTTTAACATAGGTTCTGGAGATCCGGCTCAGGTCCTAGGACTTGCAAGACAACCATTATACTGACTGAGCTATCGCCCCAACCGATCCTGTTGCTTCTGGATGTCAACTTGGTATGAATTCAGAGTCCCCTGCCCTTTGCAGAACCTCTTTAGAGTTTGTGCTGCTAACAGCCTGTTTCAGGTAAGGTAGATGATGATGAAGAAAACAGAGATGGTGCTGGGACCCGTTTGCCTTCTGTGTGCCCGAGAACTGCTTTACAAGAGGGACATGGTTTGTATGGAAGGGCAGCCTGGAACATTTCGCGATAGGCAGCTTGGCCCACTGAAAATTCCGGAGGAAAACAATGGGATCTTGGCAGCGCTCTACCTTAGTATTCTCTGTGTGTGTGTACGCGTGTGCTTATGCACACAGGTCTCTGCATACAGAGGTCACTGGTCAGCATTTTGTTCAACTACTTTCTACCTTATTTTTTGAGACAAGTTCTGTCACTGAGAACATGGAGCTCAACAATTCAGCCAGATGAGCTGGCTGGTGAGACCCACAGATCCTCTTGTCTCTCTGCCTTGCCGGTACCGAGATCACAGAATGTGCTATCATGCCAGTTTTAATTTTTTTAAAGTTATTTTAAATTTTTATTTTATTTTTTTAAAGCAGGTTATTATCTAGTGAACTCGGGTTCTCACGCTTTATAGACAGAGCCATCTCCCCAGCCTGACATTCTTTTTTACTTCTCTGAAAGTGTGACGCTCTTGGGTCGGGGGACTGGGGGGCTAGAGGACATCCTATCAACCTCTATTTTGGGGAGCCTTCAATTTGTCTTAATAATCCCACTCTGTTTCTCTGGGATTTTACCTTTTTCTTTGAGACAGAGTATGTGTGTATGTATGTGTGTGTGTGGGTGCAGAAGAAAACTTTGGCTGACCATTGAGGATGGTGGCTTCCAGACATCAAAGTGGGCAGAGCCCCGGATGGATGGGCTGGAGGCAGGCCTGAGTCCCCTTAGGCTTTCCTTCCGAAGCTGGCAGAGGCCCTGGCGGGAACTTCTAAGAGCCCAGAGAACAAGTCCTTTCATGTGGCCTCCTCCCTTTGAGCTGGCCCCTGGGTGGGGTTGGGGTCGGTGGGTGGAGGGTGGGGTGCGTGTGGAGAGGTGAGGCCACAGGCAGGTTGGGAAAACAGACTGGGCAGTGGCTGTGAGCACAGGGCGCCCATTGTGCAGAGAGCTCTTGCTTTCAATAACTGACTCTGAAGAATGTTTCATTGAATACCAGAGAAAGGAGCCATTGAAATGCCTGGGGCTGGGCTCCACGAAGGGTTAAAGACAGGGGCTAAGCCTCTGGGGTTCTTACTGCTCCTGGCTTAGATAGATGCTCCATACAGGGATCCTGACCATTCAGACAGGACTCAGGGAGATCACTCTGAGGGTAGGGAGCAAGGGTAAAAAGAATGTGTGAATTCTCCCAGAAACGCTAGTGGATGTCTCCATATAAAGGGAGAAGCCCCTTTCTTCCATGGAACCACACTGTCCAAGCAATATTTAGTAAGCAAAAGGCCCCCAAGATGCCCTGTGGGCCTGCCTTCTGGGTACAGTGACACACACACACACACACACACACACACACACACACACACACACACGCCTATCTCTCCAGTACTTTCTGAGAGGCACTTACCAGGTACTCCACCACGCTCTCTCTCCATGGCACAGCCATCATGGCTCTCTTAACCCACCCTTCATCTTTCTAATGATCATTAACTATTGTAATGACCACTGTCCTCCTAGAGAGCCTGGGCAGTCTGGTAAGAACAGCCGTCAATAACCAGTGACTGAGGACACCTGGGGCATTTCCTCTTTGGGGGAGGGTGTCTTTCTCCAAAAGGAGCTGCTGGTTAGGAGGTCGTGGCTGGGCTGTCAGAGGGCACCAGAGGTGGGGTGCAGTACCCTTATACTCAGGACACCATGCATTGTTTCCAGCTCTGGAGGAGTGTGTGGCTACCTTTGAGATGCAGGCACCTGTGTGGAGGCTACAAAGGACGGGAAGAAGGTGGATGACTGTCCCGGCCTGCTGTGAACAGCCTCCAGTGCCACAATGGTGCAGCTTCTTGGTTGCCACAGAACCCCCAGAGGACTTTACCATCTCCAGAGCCCAAGTCTGCAGAGAGGATGTCCCACAACTGAAAGGGAACTTCCTCTGTACACTTTCATATCATTCTGGATGAAAACCTTAAAAAAACAGATCAGGGTCCTAGGAGATGGCTTGCTTGGTAAAAGTTCTTGCCGTGCAAACATGAGGATCTGAATTGGATCTCCAGGACCCATGTTAAAAAGCTGGGCATGGTCGTACACTTGCGATCTGCTAGGAGGCAGAGCCAGCAGGATCCTTGAGGCTCACAGGTCAGTTGCTTCAAAGAATATGGTGGATGGTGTCCTGAGGAATGAGACGTTCACCTTTGAGGTCGCATGCGCAATTGTACACACACACACACACACACACACACACACACACACACACACAAGATGAGGCATTTCTTGGCTTTCTTATAAACAGTATAAACATGTGTACACACGCACACACACATGCACAGATATGGCAGTGACAGAGTCACGAAGTGGACTCATCCAGTTTTTCACTCACTCTCTCTGCACCCTAAGAAGCTGCCTTGGAGGCGAATGATTAGAAGAATAACACCTTTAAGTAGGAAAGACCTTTCAGAGTCCTTTCACATAGCTTTCCATCTTGATTCCGGAATCTCACTTCTAGACGGATGGGCATCTTACTCCTTTCTTGCCTAGCTCTGGGAATGGGGGAAACTCTTTTTTCTGAGTCTAACTTCATGGGTGGAAATGAAATCTCTGACAGCTAGGAAGTAACAGAGCTACACCCCTGCCAGGTCTGATCTGCATTTCGTGGGAAGATGTTAAGTTTCTTGCAGTGTTTTGATGTGGATGTCTTGTGGGGGGTAAGGGATAAGAACACACTCATGTGAATGGGAGGCAGCTATCACCTGAGAGAAGTGGGCATCCATGATGGCAATCATTTAGGAAGCAGCTAGGTCTGGAGGCATCAGAAAGTCCAAAGTCTGGCCGGATGGTGGTGGCGCATGCCTTTAATCCCAGCACCTGGGAGGCAGAGGCAAATGGACCTCTGAGTTCCAGGCCAGTCTGGTCTACAAAACGAGTTCTAGGACAGCCAGAGCTGTTACACAGAGTAACTCTGTCTTGAAAAAACAAAACACAAACAAACAACAACAACAAAAAGAATATGTAAAGTCTGAATTAATCACTCAGAGAGTGGCCGCAGACTTGAGATACCTTAAAAATGTGTGTGTGTGTGTGTGTGTGTGTGTGTGTGTGTGTGAGAGAGAGAGAGAGAGAGAGAGAGAGAGAGAGGAGAGCTCCGATGGACTTCGTCTTAGGAAAGAGGGCAAGTACCCTGGGAAAGACATAAAAGATAACCAGCTCATCCTGAAAGCCACATGACCTGGATCTGCATTACACTGTGTGTTTATTTCCACCCTGTGGTCTCTGAGCCTTTGGAAAAGTCTGCTTGAAATATTCCAGCCTGGCAGCTGTAATGGTATTTTAAGAAGGAGACTTGGGTCTGCCTTTATTTCTCTAGAGCTTTGATGGGGAACGATGACTTCTGAGCCACACTCTGGGTTTCCATTCTAGGTTTTAGGGACTACCAAAAGACTCCTAAAAGAAGTAGGAATATTGGGAAACAAGAGCTGGGTCCCCCGCAGAGCTCCACCCACCTCTCTTCACTGGTCATTCACCCGCCGCCGCTGATGTCCTTTTGTTAAGCAAGTTGCTAGAGTGCTTACAAAAGTAATCCCTTACATTGGCCTGGAATTTGTCTGCCTGTGACTTTCACCCGCAAGAGTCAGTTCTCAAAAAGGAGGAAGCAGAGCAATTAACTATCCACAGCCAGTGAGTGCTGACTCTGAGCAGGACACTTCACGAACGTGTTAGTGGATCTCATTTCCCATTTCTCATTATCCCATTTCACAGATAGGAGAAGTGGATAGGGAGAAAAATAAAATAACTTGTCAAAGTCAGACTCCAAATAAGTGGCAGGATTTGAACTTAAACAGGCTCATGTTAGAGCCACGATCTTGTCCCCTGAAATACCGTCTGTGCAGCCCTGTGGAGATATGCAGCCTGTGATCCTATCCTCTTAGGCTGTTTTGAGGGGACAGACTAAAACTCCAGCCTGTTCACCTTACCATCTCTCTTTTTGTATGAGCAAGAGGAAGGCCACCTTGGCCAGTGGTCTGGGACAAATGTAGAGGTCCCTGTGACCTCTAGTGACTTGTCCGCCTCACCTTGTCACCCAGGACAACCTTGCTGAAGCCTCCAGAAGCACCATTTTAGCAACCCACCCCTCAGGAGGGCCGTACTTTTCCTGTCTGTCCTCAACATTTCTGTCGCCAGAACAACAGGCTGCTTTCTCTTCTGATAAATCTGGTCACCCTAAATATGGGGCTTGGAGCAAACAGGAGCACTGGCCCCACGCAGCCCTCATTTCCAAATGCAGATTCAAATTGGGCTGCTATTTTGGAGGTCTGGTTTCCTTCCACACACAGTGGTTTTCAGTAAGAGAGGAGGAATCTTGGCAGGGAAAAGGTGCGAGGAGGGGAAGACGTACCTGGGAGTCTTTGTTCCTAAGATCCTGATGCCCTCAAGAAGATCACGTCATTGTCACACAACGGAGGGCAGTTTGCCATCGCTCATCCCCTTTGGTGGCCAGCGGGGTCCGTGTTAAACAGCTGAAGTCCTGCGAGCAAAGAAGCAGCCTAAAGGCCAGCAGGACGGCTCAGCAGGTAAAGGCACTTGCCACCAAGCCACAAGCCTGATGACCCGAGTTTGACTCCACGTTGTCTTCTGTCCTCCATGTGAGGGTCATGGCAGTCTCAAACCCACCCACATACACACACGGAGAACTAACCAAACAAATGCAGCTTAATAAGAAATGGAAACTTAGATAGAGCCACATAGGGTCCCACTCCCCCCCCCCCCCCATAACAGTACCCCGGTCACGTCCAGAATGACAGTCTGTGGTTAGCTCAGGCTGGAGGCCGACGGGGAAACTAGAAGGATTGCTGGAGGAGACAAACGCCCACTCTCAGCATTCGCCAGAAACCTGTGAAATGGGTTTTTGTCTGCCAGGAAGAGCCACTTCCCTATCTCCCGGGCCTGTGGCGAATGGGGCATCTGGTTCTCTATTGGCATATTGGCATATGCCTGCGGTACATATCAAAACCCATGCTAACCTCCAGGGTCCTTTGGTCCCTATTAACACATACTGTCACGCATATCAAAGCCACTGGGCTCTTCTGGCCCACAAGCCCCCCTCCTGGCTCCTCTTACCTCCTCCTCTATGCAAACTCCCAGGCTGTTCCGGTCTACAGGCTCGAGCCCCCTCCCCCATCCCAGCAGGTTTCCTTCACAACCAGTAAGACTTCACATCTCTCTGCACCTGAGACAGCCCTGGCCGTCACCAGTCTCCCCCGACCCTCACCCTGTAGCCACGGGGCGGCTCTGGACTCCCCCCCCCCCAAATGTCTCTGGCTATTCTTTTTCTACAACCTGAGAGATAGGCACTCAGCAGTTTCATATTTACAATAAACCTTTCTTCTTTGTACCCATGGAGTGGTCCAGTTCAGTAGTTTCGCTGCACCCTCACGGGCGCTTATAAGCCAACGTTGCAAATGGGCACTTGGTGCTCAGCTAGGTTTGCTGGGGCCTAAACAGTACTTAAGTTGGCTGCAAACACTTAACCATTGGAACAGCTGCCCCTGTCTTACCATAACACTTGGCTTGACTCTGCCAGCTTACCTTCTCAGAGGGGAGTTGGCCTAGGTGATCTTGGAAGCCCGTTTATCCATTCACGCAATTGGATTCATTCATGCAACACACAGGGCTGAGCTCCCACTGTACATGGAGGGAGCCCGTGGATATAAGATGCATACAACACCTCTGCCATCCAGACCAGGGCGTGCACCCTACTAAGTACCCTCCGGACTAGCTGAGAAGTGGAGGGAAGGGAAGCTGCCAGAGCCAGAAGGGAGCTGCCACTCAAGCAGAACCTTGCTCTGAGACCTAGCAGAGTTAGCTCCTTGTCATCTCAGGACCTCGGTCTCTCCGTCTCTAGAAATGACCTACTTGGCTTGGAAAATGAACTCGACTCCTCTAGGGCTGGTATTCATATGCTAAGACTCCATGATCAAGGAATGTCTGGCCGGACCATTCCGGAATTGTTCCACTGAATTCCAAGCAATCCCCCTCCCTTCTCTGGCTAGTCCTGGCCAGGAGCAGGCCTTAGAGCTGGCGGCCGCCGCACGGGGCCTGGGCTCCCTGCCCGTGGGGCGGGGCCCTTTTCGGCATCCAACCCCTTCACCTGGGGCTCAGCTCGGCAGATGTTACAACTTTTTCGCCCTCTCTTGGGCTGTGTCCCTTCCCAGACCCGCCCAGCCCCTGTCTCCCTCCCCTTCCCCTGTGGGGTCCTGCCCACCTCCCTGCGGGGAGCATTGCTTTGCGGTGACTCCGGGAGGGGTCAGAAGCTCAGCTAGGGGAATTGGGGGTCCGGGAGGGAGGAGAAAGGGGAAGCAGAAGCGAGAGAAATTAAGAGGCGGGAGGGATCGGGGTAAAAAGACAGAGAGTCCCGGGATGGTGGAGAGCACTTTTGGGAAGCCGCCACTCCGCGACTCGGGCTGGCCAGGCTGAGCTGGGGAAGAGAGAGCGGGGGCTGCGGGAGGAAGCTTGGCGCGGGCCCGGCCTTCCCGGGGCGCCCTGCTGTTCCGCCGCGGGTCCCGGACGAGACCCCCGGGGGCTCTCACTGCATCCCGGAGGGCAGACGGGCGGGCGGTGCGTCCCTGGCGCGGGAGGCTCTGAGGCCCTGGGAGCCCCGCGCGCCCGGCTCGGCGTCGCGATGCACGCCCTCTCTGGATTCTCCCTGGTCAGCCTGCTCAGCTTGGGCTACCTGTCCTGGGATTGGGCCAAGCCGGGCCTCGTGGCTGATGGGCCTGCGGAGGCCGGCGATCAGCCTTCAGCGGCTCCACCGCAGCCTCCTCACATTATCTTCATCCTCACCGACGACCAAGGGTACCACGACGTGGGCTACCACGGCTCAGATATCGAGACCCCAACTCTGGACCGGCTGGCAGCTGAGGGCGTCAAGCTGGAGAATTACTACATCCAGCCCATATGTACACCTTCTCGGAGCCAACTCCTCACTGGCAGGTAGGCACAGCCCAGACCCTAGGGACTGGGTGTCCAAATCCCCAGAGCACCCGGTTGGTAGGCTGCAGACCCTGCGGAACAGCCCTGTGCAGGGACTCCAGAAGCACGTGTTGTGGAGCTAGCTTTGCCTGTGATGTCCGTTAGATCATCGGTAAGTCCCTTGCCTGCTTTGGGCCTCAGTTTCCCAACCCTCATAGTCAATGCTTCTGATCGTCTTGGAGACCTACTCTCCAGTTCTAGGACACTCACGTTCCACACGTCTGTTCCCTTCTTCATCAGAGGAACAGAGGAATCGTTTACTCTTATTTTGAATTCTGTGTATATTGACAGATGTGGAGTCCGTTGGAAAGTCACTGGCTAACTTTCAGTTTCCTTGTCCATAAAATGGAGCGAAGGACAGTTTCTATCTTGAGAAGGAGTGGTGAGGGGGGAATGGTTTATATGGAACCTTCCTGACTCTCAATAAATGGCAGCCTCTGAATTTATTACTGGAAAGATTCTGGTCCCGTGACCTTCATGGCTCCATTGGGAGAAGACCAAGGAATTGGTGAGATGGAACCTTACGCTGAGGCTGGTGGCTTCCCTTCACCAAGTCCCCAAGTTTTTCACAGGAAGATTCCTCCGCAGTGTTGCATCCTCTTATAATGAGCTGTTCCCTGCCGGTGCTGGGGATTCCATTTGTGTAAGAGTTGGGAAGAGGGAGGGGCGCGTGGAAGGCAAACTCCCTTCTCTTAGAAGAAAATCCTTGGACTGGGCTGGAGCTAGTTCTCCCTGGAAGGGAAGCTGTGGCGAGCTTTGGGATCACTACTGAGATCTCAGGACCTGAGCCCATCTCTCCCCGTTTCCTGTGTGGGACAATGAGGCATGGAATCAGGGAAAAGCCAGCTTGGTGCCTCTGCCCACCTTCAGGTGAGAGAGGGTTGCGACCTCAGTAGCTGATGTCACGGGGCTGGAAATCAAATGGTGGTGCCTTTCCTCTTCCCATCAGTATCCTGCCTTTAGATCCAGGGACTGAAGAAGAGCAGGAAGAGGGAGAGGGGAGGGAGGTTTGTGTCGCAGGTGTGGCTTGGTAGTGGCGGTGGACCCTGGCAGGGGACAGTGACTCACCCCCTGAAGAGGGAGGAGAATCTGCATTCAGAGTTTTGTCCTTGTGTTCCCCCCCCCAGCAACATAACTTTGGTAAGCTGCTGAATGGCTAGCCAGGACAGCGCTCCAGGCTCTTGGTAAAGTTAGCAGAGCGTTACAGGGCTAGCCAGTGACTCCCAGCCGCCCTCTGCAGCTGCCTCTATCTGACCAGATGCTTACTCCGTGACTTCTGCAGCCAGCCCTGTTCAGTGGAACTGGAGAGAGCCAACGTTTCTCATGTTACTCACTGACAAATGGACTTTGGCAAGGCTTAGCTGGCCCACCCACATTACAAATCACTGCTTCAGGCACCCCACCCTTATGCTGAGACTCTCAGCTGGGAGTCTGGGCCCTAGGTTGCTTCTCCTGTCAAATCCAATCATTTCTCAGTTTGCCTGAGGCCTGTATCACACATTTTGAGCATGAGTTGGGTAGACCTGGGTTTAAAACAGTTCTTTTTGCCAGCTGTCTGACTTTGGGTCACATGTTACACTTGGGGCAGGGTGGGGGGGGTGCAGGTTCAGTTTCATTATTTGTAGACTGGGGATTGTGATAATGTTCCGTATATATTTCACAAAGGAGATTTAGGTTGGTGAGATGGCTCAGCAGGTACAAGTGCTTGCTGTCTAAGACTGACGACCTGAGTTCGATTCCTGGAACCCACTGTGGAAAGAGAGCTGACTCTGGAAAGGTGTCTTCTAACTTGACATGTGTATGCCTTGGCATGAGTAGGCCCCAGCCATGCATGCACATCACACACAAAGTACACACAAAGTACACACACACACACACACACACACACACACCACACACGGTGTGGGGGGAGAATTAAATGAATGTGTGGCACAAAGTCTTAAGAATGACCTTAAGATAAGGAAAAGCTGGTGTTAAATACCAAGTACTCACCAAGCATTGGCTAACTCAGCTGCCTAGGGGTCAGGAAAGGTGTGGGATTCTAACTCCCTTGTGACATTCCAGTTGGCTTATTTACTTGCAACTTTTAAGACACCTTAAGCAGATCACATGGGTCTCTGACTATAGCAGTGGAAGATGGGATATGAGTGAATAAAGGAACTCCAGGATGCTGCTAGGTGGTTTACTGATGCATTGGCTTGGGTGCAGGGTGCCTTTTTAAAGTCATAAAGCCTGGAGTGGGGTGCTTCTTAGGGATTTCCCATCCCAGCCAGCTCACTCATACTTGTAAACTGGTCCTCCATGTGAGGAGGTGGGCAGTCTACTTTGCTTGAAAACACTGCTGCTCAGACTGTTTGAACTCAAGTCTCAGCACTGTCCCTGACTGCTGAGTGACCTTAAGCAAAGCCTTCCTCTGGATCTTTGTTGTTGCTTTTTAAAACAAATTATTTAGTTTTATTTTATGTGCATTGGTGTTTTGCCTGCATGTATGTCTGTGTGAGGATGTCAGATCTTGCAGTTACAGACAGTTGTGAGCTGCCATGTGGGTGCTGGGAATGGAACCTGGGTCCTTTGGAAGAGCAGCCAGTGCTCTTAACTACTGAGCCATCTCTCCAGCCCCTGTTGTTGCTTTTTTTTTTAAGTAGATGAAAAACCTAGAAGAGGACTTAGTTCACTTCTGGCTCCCATACCGTCTGAGTTCGTCATTCACTTGCCTGTCCATCCATCCATCCACCCCAAAAGTAACTGAGTGAGCTTCACGTATCATTGGGGTGCTAGGAATAAAAAGACAACCCTATTGTGTGTCACTGGGCCCAAGAGCATACACAATTGTAGTCCCAGGGCCAAGTAGACAGTGACAGTGTGTACCAAACCCCTGGTGCGGGGAGGAAGAGGACCCAGAAATAAACTAACTCATCTTTTGAGTGAGTGAGTTGTAAGAAACTTCAGAGAATGGGCTTCCAAGCAGTAGGGGTTTGCCTGGAAGACCAGGACTTGGTGTACCCAGACTGTGTTCTAAGTTTAGAGCCTAGAGCTCAGGGACTCGGGTCTGGAGCCTCTGCTGGGATACTCAGCCTACTCTCTGTACTAGTTGTGTGAATCGAATCATCCAGCTTTAGCTTCCTTATTTGGGAGGTGGGAATAATAATAATGTGTACTTCCTAGTTTGTGGCAAGGATTTTGGTGAGCGGGATTCCAAGGGCGGCGTGATGCTGAACCACCCGGCCAGAACTTGGTGTGAGCTCTTACTGTTGTGGTTAGCAAGCCTGGCTCCACTCCTAATGCACTGACTTCCCGGCTGGGTGGTCCTGGGTAGCCGCTTAACTGTTCTGAGCGGCCATTGCTGTGTCTGGTCGATAAGCTGGCATACCTACTTCATTGATGTGATGACTGGAGATAATGAATGTATGTAGGCGCTTAGGCCTTTGGCAGTATCTGGTGCTTTTGTTACTGTTCTTGCTGGTGGCACTGGACCAGGGAACCATCTCCAGTTGCTACTGTGGGTTGGTGATTGGGAGCAGTGGTCTGTCCGCTCACTTGTATTTCCCATGTATCCATCCTCCCTACCCCCAGGTACCAGATCCACACGGGATTGCAACACTCCATCATCCGCCCACGGCAACCCAACTGCCTGCCTCTGGACCAGGTGACGCTGCCCCAGAAGTTGCAGGAAGCAGGGTACTCCACCCACATGGTGGGCAAGTGGCATCTGGGCTTCTACAGGAAGGAGTGCTTGCCTACCCGCAGGGGCTTTGACACCTTCTTGGGCTCCCTCACGGGCAATGTGGATTACTACACCTATGACAACTGTGACGGCCCGGGGGTCTGTGGTTTCGACCTGCACGAGGGTGAGAGTGTGGCTTGGGGTCTCAGCGGCCAGTACTCCACTAAGCTCTACGCTCAGCGTGCCAGCCACATCCTGGCCAGCCACAGCCCTCAGAACCCCCTGTTCCTCTACGTGGCCTTCCAGGCGGTACACACGCCCTTACAGTCACCCCGGGAGTACCTGCACCGCTACCGCACGATGGGCAACGTAGCTCGGCGCAAGTACGCAGCCATGGTGACCTGCATGGACGAGGCCGTTCGCAACATCACCTGGGCCCTCAAGCGCTATGGCTTCTATGACAACAGCGTCATTATCTTCTCCAGTGACAACGGTGGCCAGACTTTCTCAGGAGGGAGCAACTGGCCCCTTCGAGGACGCAAGGGCACGTACTGGGAAGGTGGTGTGAGGGGCCTGGGCTTTGTCCACAGCCCCCTGCTCAAGAAGAAGAGACGGACCAGTCGGGCCCTGGTGCATATCACGGACTGGTACCCGACACTGGTGGGTCTGGCCGGTGGTACTACATCAGCAGCGGATGGACTAGATGGCTACGATGTCTGGCCAGCCATTAGTGAGGGCCGGGCCTCACCACGCACAGAGATCCTACACAACATCGACCCCCTCTACAACCATGCCCGGCATGGCTCCCTGGAGGGTGGCTTTGGCATCTGGAATACAGCTGTTCAGGCTGCTATCCGGGTGGGAGAGTGGAAGCTGCTCACCGGAGACCCAGGCTATGGTGACTGGATTCCACCGCAGACGCTGGCCTCCTTCCCCGGCAGCTGGTGGAACCTGGAGCGGATGGCCAGCATCCGCCAGGCTGTGTGGCTCTTTAACATCAGCGCCGACCCTTATGAACGAGAGGACCTGGCTGGCCAGCGGCCTGATGTAGTCCGCACCCTGCTGGCTCGCCTTGCTGATTATAACCGGACCGCCATCCCTGTGCGTTACCCAGCTGCGAACCCTCGGGCCCATCCTGACTTTAATGGGGGTGCTTGGGGGCCCTGGGCCAGTGATGATGATGATGATGAGGAGGAGGAGGAGGAGGAAGGCAGGGCTCGAAGTTTCTCCCGGGGCCGCCGCAAGAAGAAATGCAAGATTTGCAAGCTTCGATCTTTTTTCCGTAAACTCAACACCAGGCTGATGTCCCATCGGATCTGATGGCTGGGGGTGACAGGGAATCTCAGTTCCTCCGCAGATACTGTCCCCAATGCTGCTTCTCAGGGAGAAGGCCAAGGTCAAGTCTCATCTGCAGGCATGTCTGGGGAGAGCACAGAAGCCCTTAGCTGAATGGTGTGGGACTTGGGGGTGGGCACCAAGCAGGCTGGGATGCCTGGGTCCGGGTCCTGCCTCTCTCTTGATGTGTTTATTCCGTGACCTCAGGTTACCTACAGCAGCCTTCTGCTTCAGTCTCCCCACCTCTAAGATGAGCTCTGGTGACTTTATGACTCCAGTGTGTGCCTGTGACTGGGGCCATGGCAGAGTTCCTTGTTGACCTTGCCACCTTCCAGATGACATGAGGCCGTGACCCTCTTTCCAGGTCTCTGTGGTGCTCTTGGATATCAGCTGGAGCATGGCCAGCTGGCTGCTCTGTTAAAGGAACTCAATGAAAATGGACAGTAGAGGGTATGAGAATCTTTACATTCCTGGAGCCGCAAAGATGTGGCAACCTAGTGGAACGCGCCTCTGTTTTGTCCCCAGCATCCAGGGGAACCTGGCTGGGCCCCAAGCAGCGGCATAGTGAGGGTGGGGGAGACAGCTGTGAAAAAAATGTCTTTGAACCAATCATCTCCTTCGGCCTTGGGCACAGTCCTTTTCCTCAGGGCCTTGATTTCCCTACTTGCAAAGGGATAGGGAAATGCTAGCCCGGGCTCGGCCTACCTCACAGTGCTGTAGAAAACTGGCCAAGCTAGAGTTGCAGGGGAGCCTGTGAACTTGATTAAAGTGCCGTTACCCACAGGCAAGAGATGCTGGTCTATGTGTGTGCACACGTGTGCGTCCTGGGGGCCGTGTGTGAGCTCATGGTTAGCCAAGGGAACCGGAAGGAAGGTGGGAAGGGAGCCCCTGTCACAGGTTCACTGTGTGGCTGTATGCACACCCCTGACCCTCTCTGGGCCTCAGTGTACAGTGGATGATCCCAAAGTCTTTACTTCTGGTCGTTCTGAGCACCACTGTGCACATTTGCATCTGGGGGACCCAGGCTCGGTGTGTGGCGAGGAGGGGGTGGTGTTTGTAAAGCCTGCTTGCTGCATCACACCGCTCCATCCGCACACTGCGTTCTGCATATCTCCCTTCAGGTTCCAGTCGGCGCAGTGTGTGTAGGCGAAGGCCCTGCTGTGAAATTTGAAAATAGTTATTTTTGTCACTGGCAAAGGAGGCCTGTTAGGACTCGTCAGCTTGTGGATGAGCGGGATGGGTGGGGTGGGGTGGGTGCAGTGCCGTGGGGGTTTGGGTGCCGGTTGCAGGACTGCATCACCACGGCAGTGACTGAATCCTGCATGAGGACCTGGCCTGAGCTGCAGGGAGGAGGTGACCATTGCGTTCTGGGAGCTTCCTTGCAGTCCTGTACTTTTTTTTTTTTACCCTTAAGACTTATTTTTAATGATGTGTAGATGCGTGTGTTTGTGTGTGGGTATGTGCACGTGAGTAAAGTGCCCACAGAGGCTAGAGGCCTCAGATTCTCCTCGAGCTGGAGTTACAGGAGGTGTGAGTGGTCCCACACGGGTGCTGGAAACAGAACGCCGTATGCCCTCCGGGAAAGCAGTGTGTGCTCTTCACGGCTGAGCCATCTTTCCAGCTCCAGCCCTGTCCTTGGTGCCCTTTTTCTCATCTCCCCTACCTGTCTGTTTTGCCCTTCCGTGGTAATGTTGCTGCCCAGATGGTAGGCAGGGCCCAGGACTGGCAGAGGTCTCTGGGCTCCTGTGGCTGTGGCATTTGTGCCTGCTCAGGGGGGAAGCTCTGAAGAAGATGCTTCCTAAGGTGGTGTCTTTGCCTAGTGTATCCCAGAGGGGCTGTTCATAGTCTGCCCACTGCCCGGGACACTCCAGGCCTGCTGGGGTCTGTTCTAGCCATACCTGCTGGCTTGCCACACCGGCACACAGCCCAGGCTTCCCTGCGGATCCAGGCTTTGGAGAACTGTATGGATGCTTGCTTCTCTGAGGACTACTGAAGGGCCGCCGCCTGACAGGATTTTCCACCTTCCAACCCCATCATCGACTTCCCTTCTGAGGACCCCTTTGGGGCCACAAGAGCAGGACCATACATGGTGCTTCCTGTTCTCTCCCGGGCCCCCAAGCTCTATTCCTTGCCGTCAGCCTGGCCCCGAAATATAAGGAATAATTGGTGCTACGGCCGGTGTCTGTTTCCGAAGTCTTGAAGAGCGGGCTTGGCTCAAGCCTCCCTCTGTTCAGTCTTACACTCAATGCAGAACTCAACAACCTCTGGCTTCTCCTCAACCCAGACGCCAGTGTAGCCCAGGAATCATCCGCGCTTCCGTCTGCAACCTGGTCCCCGGGAACTAGTGGGCAGCTAGTGCCTGAGGTTGATGGTCTTTGGGGTGTGGTGCGGAGGGGCCCAGCATAGCGGTCAGCGTGACTTACTATCTGTTCTCTGCTCTGGTCCGGGTTCCCTACTCACCTGAGTCTATACTGTATGCCCGTTCCCAGTTGACTGCTGTCTTAGAGTGACTATCGCTGTGGTGAAACACCATGACCAAAAGCAACGTGGGCAAGAAGGAGCTCATGTTTCACTCACAGTTCCTTATAACGGTTCCTCATTAAAAGCAGTGAGGGCAGGAAGTCAAGCAGGGCAGGAACCTGGAGGCAGGAGCTGATGCAAAGGCCATGGAGGGGTGCTGCTTACTGGCTTGCTCCTTGTGGCTTGCTCAGCCTGCTTTCTTATAGAACCCGGGACCACCAGCCCAGGGGTGGCACCACCCACAATGGGCTGGGCCCTTCCCCGTCAATCATTAATGAGAAAATGCCCTACAGCCTGGTCTTAATGGAGGCATTTTTTTTTTCAACAGAGGTCCCTTCCTTCCAGATAACTCTAGCTTGTGTCAAGTTGACTTAAAACTAGCCAACACATAACCTCTAGGCTTTTGCTTACATCACCTAAGTCCATTTGGAGAGGACAGAGTGGAAGGGCACCCGGAGGCAGCCCATAGGTCCCAGGTCTTCTCTGGGGCTTCTGTTTCTCCCTGGGCTGGATTAAATGGAGCAGACCTGTTAGCTGGAGGAGTGAAGTTCCAGGTAAGAACCTGCTATTTAGCTGGAACCTGGCTATGGAGTCCTTGCCTCTAATGACCAGCTCCCTAGCATATCCAGGAGGAGCCTTACGTCTACCTGCCTTGGCCAGGGCTGTATCTCCTCTTCCTCCAGACACTTCTGGCTTCCCTGGGACACAGGCTAGCATCTTGGCAATGCCAGGAAGGGGCAGCACTCAGGGAGCCAGAAACTCCAGGCTGTTGCCCTGACTGCCACTAACCTGTGTACCCGTGAGAGGGCAGCCTCTACTCTCTGTACCTTGGTTCCCAGCTCTAAGGGATATGTGGCCCCTAACGGTCTTCTTGGCTCTATATGGGGCCTAATAATGCAGGGCAGGCGTGGTGTAGTCCCACAGACCTGGATTGATTCCTGAGTGTGCAGTAAGTAAGTAGTGTGTCATGGCTCTGCAGAATGGGACCATTATACCTGTGTTTATCACATTGCTGCAAGGTCCAAACAGTGTCATGGAAAAAAAAAAATGCTTAGCATGGGGCTTGGCTCTGATGTAGGAATAACTGCTTCATGTCTTTGGGGTCCAAGAATGAGTGTTTTGTCCCTGACCTTCCCAGGAGGAAATGAGGCGCCTGGGAAAGCTGTTTCCAGCTGTCCTAGCATAGGAATGGGACCTTTAACTGCGGAGTGTGCGCCACTGCCCGCTCAGGGAGGGCCTCTGCATGGGACACCTCAGGGCACAGCGCTGCTGCGTCCTTCCCCTTCTCTCAGGCCTGGCGTTACGCGACAGATTGCCCTACCTCAGTTCCCCTCTACTCAGACCCTCGCAGCAGCATCCCTTCTCTCCTGGCCCACTTTCTACTGAGCCTGCCCCTCACTTTCGGCTGCCCTTAGTGGGACAGGCCCCACGGGATCGTTCAGATGGTACTTTTTTTTTTGTTTTTTTTTTTTCCTGTGGCGCATGTTCAGGCCCCGCAAGACCCTGTGACATTTAGCATCTGCGTGAGAACACCTGGAGAGGCTGTCACAGTGCCCTTAGCGCTGTAAGCCTCCCCCGCATCATTCCTGGAACTCAGCCCAGCCGCCTTCTGCTCCTCCCGTTGACACAGGGCACCGTCTATGGGCATGGCCAATCTCTTTCTGGCGTCGCCATGCTGGCTCAGCAAACTTCAGGGCTCCCACCCCTGGCCACCAGCCCACGACACACAGGCCTGCGCTCGAGGACCGCACACGTGTTGCAGATGGGGTGCACGTGCTGGACCGTGATGCCTACTGTGGCCCCGGGGAGTGGAAAGTCTGGCAGAACCAATCCCCCCGCCACCGCCCGCCGGTGCGATCATTGGCTTAGCCTCGTTGCCACACAGGCATGGCTGAGTCCTTGGTGCCCACTGCCACTAGGCTCGGCTGCCAGTTTTGTGGGCACAGAGGATGTGGTGAATTAGTGGTCATGCCTCCTCAGCGGAGTGACGGTTGCATTCAGCATGCAGGTGCCCATCAAAGCCAGCGCCTGCACCCCCAAACTTGTCTCTAGACGGTCCCAAGAGGTATGCACACACGCAGATTTGAGACAGACCTCCACGGCCTGCTTCTTCTGTTCAGCTAGTTCTCCTCCATCAGGTGGGCCCAAGGTCCGGGGACCTGCCTGTCCCCTAGCCCTACATGCACAGGAGAGAAAGGCATCAGCGAGAGAGAAGGGGCAGGGAAGGGAGGGGACCAGGGAGGAGGGCATGAGGGAGAAAGGCAGGGAAGGGAGCTGGAAGTGGAAGGACAAACAGACACACTGACCACAATGCTGTTAGGACCCCACGGTCCCTGTCAGAGGCAGGCAGGTATCCGGCTGGCCAGTGCCTTCACATGCTCCCTTGAGCTCCCGGGGTTCTTCTGAATGCTTTGCTGGCCTCTGAGCCAAGCAAGCATTGCATTTCATCCACGAGGAGAGACAGGCGCAGCGGCCAGGCCAGCCCTGGTCTGAGAGGATGGCCACCTCTGTTCACAGGGTTACATTTCCATGGTTACAGCCTTAGCAATTCCCTTTAGTGTTTTACTGATTTTCAAGCAGTTGCCATGCCCTTGGGCCCTAATAAGTGAGGGTCCCAGCGACCTCTTTTTCAGTCCTTGACGTTTGTTTTGCAGGAATTACTGCAAATAAGGCCAACGCCAGGCCAATGTCTACCATGAGCTAACCCCCAGCAAGGTCTCCGAGAACAGTGCCCCAAAGTGCTTCCACGGTTCAGGGAGGATTTCTAATTCCTTAAAGGTAATTCCTTCTGTATCAGCCGCTGGGTTCATCTCATTTAAGCCACAAAACAGCCTTGCAGGTGAGGAGCATCATTTATCCAATTTTGCACTTGAAGAGGTCCAGAGAAGTCAGGACACTGACTCAAAATCACAGCCTGTAAGTCATGTAGCCACTAATAATTGATCAACACCGTTTCCCCTGAGCAGTGGCTGGG
This sequence comes from Peromyscus aztecus, assembly GCA_902168405.1. NCBI lineage: Eukaryota > Metazoa > Chordata > Mammalia > Rodentia > Cricetidae > Peromyscus > Peromyscus aztecus. Next base: position 15,728 of record CABHPQ010174308.1, on the reverse strand, counting down.
TGGTCCTGGGAATTCTCCTGGTAACAGGCTGGAACAGTGGTTCTCAACCCTTGGGTCACGACTCCTTTGGGGGACCAAATGACCTTTTCACAAGAGTCGCCTAAGATCATCAGAAATCACAGATATTTACATTATGACCCCTAGCGGCAACAAAATTACAGTTATGAAGTGACAGTGAAAATAATTTTACGGTTGGGGGGGGGATCACCACAGCATGAAGGACTGTATTAAAGGAGCGCAGCGTTAGGAAGGCTGAGACCCGCTGGGCTAGAGGATCTGAGGCAGGAGGATGGAAATAGAGCTCTCCCCCACCTCTGCCTTCCTCTGGTGCCCCTAGCCTTGGCCATGGTGTTCTGTGCCTGCTTGCTACCCACCAGCTGTGCAGCCCTGCGAGCGCAGGCCTCTCTGCTCTGCCTCTGAATTGCCACGTTGGCGGCAGAAGCGGGAAGCATATTGTGTGCAGAAACAAAACTGAGTGGTTTTTCCTTTTCTGAAGGTGGTAATGGCGCAATTAGTGGCTAAGCCATTACCCCCTCCTCCCCGGCTCGCCTCCCTCCTTCCCCTCTACCTCCCCCCTCTTTTTTTCTTTCCTGAGAAAAGTGGCTGAATTGATCAGCTCTCCCTCAATCATCCACTGACTCTCAGGAAGAGGGATAGAGGGCCCCCCCCCATGTCTCCAGGGGCCCCTTCCCTCAGTTGGGTCAGACACTTGTTGGTATTGGAGAATCATTGAAGGTACCACTATGTCCACAAGTGAGGTAAGCAATACAGTGATAAATGGATTCTGAGGGGCAAGTTGGAAACAGAGAGAATTTGCAATTCCAGGTCCTTTTATCTGTCCCTTGCTCACTGGGGACAAATGCTGGCATGAGACCTCTGCACAGCCACCTGTGAAACACGCTGAGGCACTTTTTTTTTTTCCTGACTGGAAGGGATGAGGGCATTCAAGACCAGGCTGCATTGTAGGAGTGGCCATGGGCTCACTTTCAAGCTTCCTTTTTTGCTTTCTGGAAATTGAGAACCGTTTGGGTTTGCCTACTTCCCAGAGCCCATTTATGGCCTTAGGCCATTGCATCTTCATGGGAGTTTTCTACAAGGATGACTTCCTTCCTGTTTTCTAGAAAAGGATATGGGGGGCTCAGAGAGCTTCCTCAGCGCCTTGTCCAGGGTCACAGAGCTAGGGAGTGCCGGGGCTGGATCTTGAACTCAGATCACTAGTCTTAAACTCTCTGCCTTGGGGCATGATTTGTGGCTGCCGGTGTGGTTGATATACTGAAGAGGTGAAATCATCAGGAAAGATGACTAGAGTTCGGGAGAGAAGACTCCAGGGCAGGGCACATCCATGCCACTGGCCCAGCCCTGGGTGAGCCAGGCCATGCTCACCTCATTAGAGTTGCCTCTCTCCAATTCTACCTTGACATGAAGAACAAGCAGAAACTGGGACAGGAGCCCCAGGAGACCAAATCTGCACGGTCCCTCTAGGGGTATGGGTGGGGAGAGCTTGCGGAAGAGGCCTCAGGAGGGGCCCAGCTGCACAGCGGTGACAGGTAGGGGTGAAAAGGCAGCCAGAGCCAGAGTCCTGGGTCTGCTCTGTACTTCTTCCCCGAGCTAGAGTGACAGTGTGATACACACAGTGGCTAAAAAGCAGGGAGAGCAGGAGCAAAATAAGGACAGAGGCAGAGGCCAAGTCAACCAGACCAGTTCCCAGAGGGAGCGGAGGAATGGCAGAGACACCGGGGGAAGGGAAGGAGAGAGAGATGAATTAGCCACCATTCCCCTGTAAACCTTAGAACCCAGCTGTTGCCAGGGCAACGGGGCAATACCTGTCTCTCTAGAGGAGATGAAGTTGCCAGGGTAACTACATCCTGTCTTTCTCAAGGACCATCCCAGAATGTGGCACCCACTAGCCGTTACCATAGCAACTGCCTCTTTGCCCCACTTAATCCCATCCCGTCTGTTAAAAGGGCCCTATAGTTGGAGGTGGGGGAGGTAGGAAGAGAGAAGATCACTTGTGGACTAAGTTTGTTCTCTTCCCCCTTCTCCATCCCCCTCAGCACATCACCCTGGGAAAACAGGGTCCACTTGCTCCTGGGCCCACACAGTCCTGCAGTATTGTGTATACGGGGGACCAGGGCAACACAGGAGCAGGTTTTGAAGTGGAAGGCAGGCAGGTGTTGGGGAGGCAGTTACCGGGGCAACGGGAACAGGGCGTTTCGGAGGTGGTTGCCATGGGGACCTGGATGCTGACGAAGGCTCGCGAGGCTGTGAGCAGCCACAGTGCCCTGCTCAGAAGCCCCAAGCTCGTCAGTCAAGCCGGTTCTCCATTTGCACTCAGGAGCACGGGCAGGCGAGCGGGCCCCTAGTTCTGGGAGCAGAGCAGCAGCATCCCAGTCCTAGTTCTCAGCCTAAAGCCTCGCCTGCCTGGCTGCCCGGTGCAAGGATGGCTACCATCACCTGCACCCGATTCACAGAAGAGTACCAGCTCTTTGAAGAACTAGGAAAGTGAGTCACACCTCAGGGAGTCTTGGAGGGCATGGGGGATCAGCCTCTGGGGCAGGGGGCGTGTGCCTGTGTGACTAGAGCTCTCTGGTGCATGCAGAGGGAGGTGTCCTGCATGATTTGGGGGCACTGTGTGTGCACAGAGTGTCCAGAGTCAGGCGTTGACACATTTATGTGCCCATCCAGCCTCGATGTGTGTGTGTGTGTGTGTGTGTGTGTGTGTGTGTGTGTGTGTGTGTTGAAAGGGTAACAGATTGACGGTATATGCACACAACTATGTACATAAGTACACATGACCTGGGTGCCCAGAGATTCTTAGAAACTTGGGATTTTAAAGGGATTTTTCCCACTTGGCTGGGTCCAGACTGGAATCTTTTCTGTAGTTGAATTTAGACGCCTGAAGTGACAGAGAGTTCGCCACCACCCACCTGGAGATCCTGACTTTAGACACTGTGCAGAGTGGCACATCCCTTCCCCCTTCCCAAGTTCCCTACCAGGAGCAAGGGCTCCGGTACCGAAGGGGTTAACCCGAAAGCGATTGTGGTGTTGGGAGGAGGGGAGGAACAATCAGCAGGCTGGGGGGGGGGGGGGTGCCACTGTGGCAGCAGGCTGTGCACTAGAAACAGTGGTCCTTTGGCAAAGTTACCCATCGTGATGTGCCTGATGTTGAGGGAAGGGTGGGGAACAGACAAGAGAAAGGTTCCCTGGGATAGATCAGCAGGCTACAGATAGAAGGGACGGTTTCTAGATGCTCCCGGCGGGGCTTGTGGGGGTCCTGGATGCATCAGGAGTTGGGGAGCAGTTTGGCGGAGTGCCTGCCCCACGGACGCAGAAGTGCCCGTACCAGCCCTGTTCGGTCCCTGCTGTAGCAGTCGGGATATGAGACAAGGGGCCCTGTGGACAGATGTGTGCCAGTGTGAGATCTGGAGATGCGTGTACCAGGGAACATTTTTGGAGGAGAAGCTATATATGACTTCCATGGGGAGCAGATGGAGTTGTATAAGAACTGACGCTGGGCACAGTGTGAACTGAAAAGGCATGCAAATACTGGTGCAAGTAAACCACGGGGAGATGTGCAAGTGTGTCATTTGTGTGGAAAGCCTAAAAATGTCAGTGTGCCCTGCAAGGGTGTGTGTGTGTGTGTGTGTGTGTGTGTGTGTGTGTGTGTGTGTGCAGTTATGCAAGGGATGCTCCTGGTTAGAGTGCAGCGAAAGTATGGACATGCATCCGTGTGCACATGTGTGGCAGGACAGAGCTGTGTGAATATCAGTGAACCTGAGTGTGTATATAAGGTGTATAAGGTCACAGATA
>CABHPQ010174308.1:0-11908 GCA_902168405.1 Peromyscus aztecus | reverse complement strand
ACACACACACACACACACACTTAGATTATCCAGACACCTACACATACCCCGGCTCCCTTGTGCAAATGTGTGTTCACGTTTGTCTCCAGACTTCCTGCTGTTCTGCGTGTCTTTGTGTTGGGGGGCAGATGGGAGGCAGGAATACAATTTTTAAGGCTGCTCTGGAGGAATGTCTCTTAACTTTATCTGGGACCCCTTTCCAGAGTATGTCTAATGCACCTGGAATGTAAGGATTTCCTGAACAGACAGGAGCTGCCTTTCAGGAGCCTCTCCAGCTGGTTCTGACAGGGACTGCGTCACAGAGCACAATGAAATGGAGTTGAGATGTGATTCCAGGGATCAGAGTAACACAAAGTGCTCTTTTGCCCTGAGAAGAGATGGGGGACATTAGTACTGAGCTCATGTGCCTGATTGGCCTTCTCAGCCCCTCTGCCTGCCTGGATGCTAAGAGGTGCTAGGGTAGGGGCAGAATTTTAAGGGACCAGGACAGTGGTACGGCCATGGCAGGAAAACCAAGAGTGGCAGGGATGCCCAGGCCTTGTTCAATCAATTTCAGACCTCTTCCTTCCAGAACTATTGGTGCTCTTAACCTTTTTTTAGGTCATTTATTCCTCCAGGAATCTAGTGAAAGCCTAAATAGATATTCCCTAGAAAAATGCATAAACCTACAAAATGTTGCATGCAGGGTCAGAGCATGTGGGACCTTAGGAGACTGTGCATGGACCTGCACTTGTGCCAAGGAGAAGGGGTTGTGTTGGGCCGGCTTTGTGGCTCGGGTGTTTGAGTAACACAGGCCAGGGTACCCCGTGGAGGGCGAGTCCAATGGTGTTTGCTCTGCACCTTAGCCTTGGTCTGAACTGAGGTGTGGATGTTCAGGGAGGGGCTGCCCCACCGTGACCCTTAGCTCTGTGACACTGGGTGGGCTGCCACTCTTTCTGACCTGCAAGCTGGAGCTTTAAAGGGCTGTGAAGATTATACAGATGGTGTGTGAAGACATAGCCTCAAGCCTGGCTGACACACAGTGGGCCTCTGGCAGGAGAGCACAGCTGGGGTGGCTGTTATCCTCCAGGATTGGGCCAGCCTAGAGGAGGAGGCAGGGCCTTCTCAATGTTTAACCTTTGTGTAGAGGGTATCCTGCTGAGGGGGAAATGTTGGGCAAGATCTCCTCGGGCTCTTCTTCCGTGACGGAAGCAATGAAGAAGTCTGTCTGCAGAGTTCATCCTTCAGTTGGTGATCCTGTGTCTTCTAGCTAGGACACCGTGTGGCTACCCAGATGCTGAACCCCCACCCAGAACTCTGTCCACATAACCAGCTGGTTACCTAAAACGAGACTTTGGTTAACCCCTGTCAGGGCTCCGATTGCCACAGCATGGAAGAGGGCTAGCACTCCACAAAGACTTCCTGGCATTCTGCCCAGTGAAGACTGGCTTGTCACCAGCGGCCTTCGAGGAGCCTAGGGTGTAAGCAGAGATTCCCTCTCCTGCCTGGATAAAGCCCTGAATAGGGGTTTCTGGAACTTCTAGATGCTTCCAGACTGAAGATCCCCTCTATACCCGGGCACTGAAGCACATAAATTCAGAGAAGCTAAGAAGTTGATTCTGGGTCCCCTAACGGGTTAAGATGGGGCTGTTTCTAGGGACCCAGAGATGAGTTCACTCCCCTCTTCCTCCCTGGGATGAAAGAAATGGAAGCCTTTGCTTGGAGTGGGCAGCAGTGCCAGCTGCAGGGCCAGGGTGGGCCAGGGTAGCCCCCAGAGTTCCCTTCCACTCACTCAGCCTTCTCTGACGTCCAGAATCAATAGAAAGGCAGGAAGGGGGGGTAGTGGTGGTGAGGGTAGAGACGGGCAAGGAATGTCCTAGAGAGCTTAGGCCGACCCTGGGGTAGGAAGCCTCCTCTAACCAGGCCTCCCCAGGCCTCCATCTGCCCCGACCTGCAGAGGTTAGGGAGGCAGAGCCTTGCTCTGTGAGTCTTACAATTGTTGCTCTGGACAGAAGGAAGCTCAGGAGGAGATTTTACTTGAGGGCGGGGGGGAGGAGAGAGAGAGTTCAGCCCACTCTTTTCTCTCTAGAAACAGGGATCTGAAGTTGACTCAGGCAGTGCAGGGTAGGGGAGGCTGGTGGGAGTGTGGGTGGCCACAGGTTGACAGGGACTTGGGGGCTGGCCCCTGAGCCCAAAGCCCTTTCTCCACGGCTTTTCATCCTGTACCAGGCTTGGGTGGACTGACCCATGGGTGGTGGCCTGGCTTGGAGGCAGCTCCCTGCATCGGGTTTCTAGGTGCCGGATGTACAAGGCCTCTTTGGGACTCAAGCGCCAACGCCCTGTAGTGTGTGCTGGGCCATTTTCCCTTTCCCTGCAGAGCTGGAAGAAAAATGGGCACTGTCATGGTGTGAGAACTCTAAGGCACCAGAGCCCTACCTAGAGTCAGGGTCATTCTGCACCCAAGTCCTTCTCCCAGCCTCGCTGGGTCCCATGGTACCTTTCTGTCCATTAGCTTATGCCCGAGGGAAGTGGGAGGGGCTTATGGATCCATTTTACAGATGAGCAGACTGAGGCTAAAGGGGGTGGCAGGAAAGCTCTAGGGACTGTGGCCTGGTCCATGGGAGGTTGCTGAGCAAGGCTCCACCGGGTGCTGTGTCTGTGAAAGAGCTTTCCTCCTGCCCATGCGCCAGGGGCAAAGGGCAGTGTGGTCTTGGTGGTGGTGGCAGGGGGCAGTGAGGGGGATAATAATGAACTGGTGTTCATTTTCTGGCCGCAATTTGGCCTTGAGTTTACTGGACTACCTTGGGTGAATCACTTGTTCTTTGCACGCTCTAACTTTACCGTCAGTAAAATGGGGGTCCTATCTCTGGAGATGTCTGAAATGGCCTCGGTGGCCTCCCTCAGATCCTGTGCTCCCACACTGGCTGGGCTGTGGAGACTGTCCGTGCACTGCACAGATGGAGACGCCTCCTAGAGGGTGGTGATCTGTCTGAGGCTGCAATGAGAGGGGTTGGAGGTTGGAGGCCAAAGGATGGGAGATGGGGAGACGGTCCTGGACGGCAGGGAGAGAGAGGTGTGAGGACAGGAGAAGGGACAGCCTTCCCGGCTTCTCCCGCAACATCAGAGCAGCAAGCAGGCACATGTTCTGGTGCATGCCGCAGCCCTCCACCCCCACACCGGCGCCCCCACACAGGCTGAGACACTGACACTCTCCAAGCCTCCTCCCTCCCTCCTGCCTCCCTCCAAAGCACAGCGACACGCTGTCAGCAGCCCCTGCAGCCTGGAGCTGCAGCCCTCTGTGCGGTGTGAGGGCAGCCCTCTGGGCTGATGCAAGTGAGTGTGTGCACACGCACATGTGCACACACACACACTCGCGTGTATGTGCGTGCGCTGGCACAGAACATATAGTACGGATTCACCTTCCAGGGCAGGAACAGCAAGATGGCACCGGGTGGGCTTCAGGACTCTCTGTCTCCCCACACATCTCTTTCCATTTCTCTGGTCTATTTCTTTCTCTCCCACTTCCTGTCTCTGGACAAACCTTCTGCCCTAGCTCACAGTGTCCCTGGATGCACACTGCCCAAGGCCTGCTGCCTTATGATCATTTCCATGAACTGTCTGTTAGGAAAAGCCCACTCCAGGCAAGCCAAGCGCTGCCCACCCCGCTGAGCCCCAGCCCTGGCACTCTAGATCCTTAGTGTACATGGCTGCACATAGCATCAGGTGGTGTATAAGGCCCCCCGGGACTTACGGAGCCCTAGAATATAGAGGGCCTTGATACCTTTGGGTCATATAAAGGAGGGATTTATCTGTGATTCTTGTGGCCATTTCCACACGTCTGTTTCTGCCCCCCAACTTGGGTTGTGCTCATCATGTGTCAACACGCAGGACTCATGTGGTCTCTGCCCTCATGAGGTGCACAATTTGGCACAAAGCCAAAGCTAAATCTCTTCTGGACTGATTATTTAGACAGGTGCTGGCTGTGGTGGCACATGGCGGTAATCCCAGCACTCGGAAGACAGAGGCAGGTGGATCTCTATGAGTTCGAGCCGACTTGACCTACATAATGAGTTCCAGATCAGCCAAGGCTACACAGTGACACCTTGTCTTGAAATACCAAACAACAACAAAGACAAAGGGATGGTTACCCCAACCTCCAGTCCTTAAAATGCAGCTGAAGCTGGGCGGTGGTGGCGCACGCCTTTAATCCAAGCACTTGGGAGGCAGAGGCAGGCGGATCTCTGTGAGTTCGAGGCCAGCCTGGTCTACAAAGCAAGTTCCAGGAAAGGCACAAAGCTACACAGAGAAACCCTGTCTCAAAAAAAAAAAATGCAGCTGAATAAGGGCTAGAGCACAAACAGGACCTACGAGACTTGAGGCTCTGCCTGTGAGGGGCAGAGGTACTGGAGAGGATGCCCTGAGGAGGTGGCCCTGCGGGTTGGAGGCTGAATGAAAACTCTTCAGAAGGAAGAGGGCATGAATATGCTCCCAATCACAGTGCACAGTGCAGCTCAGGCAAAGTCTGTGAGGAGAGTCAGTGGTACACATCCTCCTCAGGGGGTACATGGGGTCCCACTCTTCTCTGGTCTGCAGAGCCCATTCCCAAACTTCCAGATGCTGGGTCCTACAAGGACCTATGTCCGTAGAGGGGGAGGCTGGCAGGGTGGGGAAGCTCTGGAAGCCGAGTCAAGTACTGAGTCATGGGGGAACTTGAACAGGTCACAGAGCCCTCTTTAGGACTCGGCCTCTCTTTCTGGCTGCCGCAGGACTAACAGGTCACAGAGGACAAAGTGTCGGAATGTGCAGAGAAAGACAGGCAGACTTGATCTTAACACCAGAGAGAACTTTCTAAGGATCAGAACTGCACCTGGTGCCAACAGTCTCTGGAGATGGCACTAAGGCAGATAGGCAAGCCCCTGTTCACAGCCCTTGGCCTCCCTGGCACCTTCCTAACCAGCACCCCTGCCCTCACTTAGGAGCATGCTTGTAAGAATGATCTGGGGGACCGCGGGGGCGGGGCTGGGATACTCCCCATTTTGTTGAGAATAACCCAGCGCCTGGTGCTGTTGCTCTGTGGATAGGAACTATGGCCCAGAAGGTCAGTGACTCACAGAACTGGGCCTTCCAGCCTTCTTACCCCAGGGCATGGCTCTCTGCCCCCAGAGCCTCTCTGATACTGGAGCAAGTCTCTGGAGGTGTACACCATGGCAAGGGAAGACCAAGGCAGAAGAGGTAGTGGACAAGGATGGCTCTTTGCCTTTCCCCTGCTTTGACCAATTCTGGCTTGGCCCCTAGGCACTGAGTATATATATATATATATATACATATATATATATACACACACACACACATACACACACACACACACATATATATATTTTTCAATTTTTCCTTTTTGTAACCCATTCAAGAAAAGGCATGTGCAACCAAAACAGGGAATATGTTGGAACTTCTGTTGATTCAATGTTCTCTTCAACAAACAGAATCTTCCGGTTCTGAGGCCTTCTGTGTCCTCCGAGAGACTTCTGCTGGGTTGGCGTTGGAGCTGGGGGGAGGGGGGCGTGCAGGACAGTTCGTCCCCACAGCATCTTCTGGAGCCCGGGTGTGGGCGGTGCACCACCGCCAGGGACAGGAGGAGGGAGGCGAGGTTTCGGTAGCAGGTCCTGGGATGTTCTGGTTGTATGATGCTGTGGCATGTGGCCATCTGTTCACAGAGGTGCCGTGGAGACAGGAAGCCGAGGGCATCCTGGGCCCAGCCCTATCTCCCCTCAGCAGTTTGCCTCTCATCTAGAACTGGCATAGCTCAGTTTTGCTCGCTTATTATTAAGAAAGGAGGGGGTTGGGGATTTAGCTCAGTGGTAGAGCGCTTGCCTAGCAAGCGCAAGGCCCTGGGTTCGGTCCTTAGCTGGGGGGGTGGGAGGAAAGGGCAGCGTTGCCTGAAAAGAAAAAGAGGGCTCGGGCATCACTTCATCCACGGTCAGTGTCACCTGCAGGAAGGATCTGCTTAAGATGGCACAGGGCCGAGAGCTGGGAAAACACCTCATGTAAGATTTCCCTTTTGCTTCCAAACGGACTCTGCTGGCCACAGCTTTCTAATGATCTTGAGAGCTGGGGGATGCTTGTCTAAACCATGGCCACCCCTCCCTGCACACTGCTCTCTTTTTCTCACACATGGAATCTTGCCCATTTCTCACAGAATTAAGGCACAGCTGTGGATCTAAAGCCGGTGCTCTCTCCCACCCCAACCGTGTGGAGTATTGAAAAGCAATGGACAGAGTCAGAGGCCTGGTCCAAGTCTTCTCTACCTCAGTTCCTTTCTTTCTTTTTTTGTTTTTTTAATTTTGTTTTGTTTTTTTGAGACAGGGTTTCTCTGTGTAGCTTTGGAGCCTTTCCTTAGCTCTTTGTTATCCTGTAGATGTTTTAACCACACCTGCTCTGAGTTCCACGTCCTGGGCAGTCAGATCAGATTGCCTAGGAGAACAATAGGACCAGGTTCAAATCCTACCCCAGACATCTGTACTGGGTCAGGATCCTTCTGAGATCACCTCAGCTTGACCCAGAGAGGCAGAAGGTTCGCAGGTCTTAACAGAGGAAGGTTTGGGGGAGCGACCGGTTGGAAGACACCTGCCACGTGGCTAGCATAAGAGCCAGAGAATGAGGAGCTCAAAGGATGGGACTAGGATTCTACAGGCAGGAGGAGCCCATGTGTACAGATCTCGGGGTGATGGCTAGGGGGGATCCAACTCTTTGCGGGAGTCACAGGCTCCTTTGTGAAGTTGAAGAAGAAAGCAGTCTTGGCCTAGAGCATCACAGACACAGAATCATTTTAATGACATTGTAAATGGGCTCATCAAAGCCTAGAGCCTTCCTGGCGGCCCAGCTAATAGCCCTGTAGGACCAGAGAGGAAGTAACAAGAGGACAGATGCAGAGGGAACAGGGAGTGGCCCTTGGCAGGCAATGGGCAGAAGGAGGGTTGCAGTTGAGGATGAACCACAAAGCCGTGCGTTCAGGGTATCAAGTCCCCATAGGGTGAGGCAGGCGAGGCAGATTAGGCCTAGGGGGTGCTGCCAGGGCTGGGGGAAGGGGAGGCACTGGGTGGGCGAGCCTGGCATACGCATTTCTTCCATGGAGCCTTGGGGGCGGTGACCAGATTGCGGTGGGTTCCCGGAGTGTAGGAGGTGGGAAGACGAGGCAGCGGATGTCGGACATTTGTTCTGGAAGTTTGGCAGCATGAAGGAAGGGGGAATCAGGCAACCAGGCTGCTGAGTTGAGAGGACGGTTGTTTTACTTTGTCGGGGGAGGGGTATTTATGAAAGCAGTCAATGGAGGGAAGTCCTGAGGACTGTAAGGATGCCAGACTCCAAGGGTGCAGAGTGCAGGGCAAGTTTGTGAGTAGGTCGTATCCAGAAAGTCCCCACGCAGAAATGCTCCTCTCTGCTGAGACCCTGAGAAGCTGTGAAGGCAGGTGAAGTGACCTGTCTTGGGGTGTCCAGGAGGAAGTAGGGTTAGGATTCGTCATACCCCTCTTTCACATAGGGAAACCGAGGCCCACCAGGGTAAGCCAGTTTGTAACCAAGCTGGGCGAGGATTCTGGACTTCTCATTTCCCATCTAGCGCCCTTGGTGCTGCCCCCGGCTGCCATGGCAACCCTTCAAGGGGTTCCAGGCCAGAGATGATTATGGGCACCTGTAGCTGGCAGCCAGCCACACCCAGGACACCAGGGCACCAGCTCTGCTAGTCAGCCAGAAAACAATTTCCCAGTGCGAGAGTCGCTCTTCACAGCCCATTAGCACGTTCCCACATTCTCAGCGGTGGACCCACTTTGCTCCGTCCTCACGCCGCCGCCGCCGCCGTCTGCATGGTGCTGGGTGGGGCCTCCTTGCCTGCTCACATTCACTCCTGGTGCATACGCTCAGGAGAGACTCCTTAGCCCTAGAGAGAGGCCCCTTCCCCCTTTGCCAGGCCCCCCTCCCCTCCTTTTCCCCAAGCTCAGCTGACAGGGTCCATTTTGTTTCCCCGACGCGGCTGTTTTTTATCCTCTTGAATGTAATGATGCCCATACAAGGCATCCTTTCTTGAGCATTTACTATACTCCAGGGACTCTGCCGAACACATTGTCTGCCTCATTATCGAATTGAATCCTTGAAGCAACTGCTCAGGGTGGGGACTCTATTGTCCACAGTTTATGGGGGAGGAGGCAGACAGACCGAGATGATATCACTTGTTAGTCAGGGGCTGAATAACGATGGTAATTTGAACTCGGGTTGGACCAACCGCTCTTACTTAGGGCTGCGTTTGCCAACAGGACAGGCAGGAGCCATTGACTAGGCTACAGTTCTGAAGTCAGACAGGCCTCTGTGCCATCGAGCCTCAATCTTTTCCTCAGCCTCATGGGGCCAGTGAGGAAACTGAAGCCCGTGGGGCCCACCCCCGCCTAAGTTCTTCGAGAATGGCTGAGATCTGAAAGTCCCTGCTGAGATGGATGCCCGCCCTCTCTTTGTCTCATACACATACCTCTCCCTAACTGTATCTCTTGATTACATGGGTAAATTCTGAGGGTGATACATACCTGTGCTGTCTCATACCTAGGACCTCATGGTATCACAGACCCAGCTAGAGCCAAGTGATTATGAGCATCTGTCCCCTTGTACCTGGGAGCAACATTCCACTTTTCCCCCTTTGCACCCAGGAGCACTGCCTCTCCCTCCCTCTACACCCAGGAGCACTGACTACACACACACCCAGAACAGTCTTGTCCTTGGGCTAAGGAAACACCCTCCCCCCCAATCAGAAACACTTTCACAGGTATTCTCAAGTCCTCCCCGCCACCCGACTCCAGCATCCCCTCTTCCTCCTCTGGGGTCACTTCTTCCCCCTACCTTCTCCATCTTGGCCTTCTCGATGCTCCGGTTCTGCCTGTTTTTCCATTGCTAGGCCTTGGCCGGCCTACTCACCTGCTGGCCTCCTCTCCGCTCAGAGCCCTGCCTGGGAGGAGTGGGTGGGTTGGCTTCTCCATTGGCCAAGGCTTCCGGGCTGCGGTCACCTCTCACGCAGGTCGAGAATGAACAAACATGCTTTTTCTAAACCAAAGATGAAAGCTGCAGCCGCCGCAGAGAGAGCTGCAGCCTGGCTGCCTCCCTCACTCTCGGTTTGGCTCCCTGACTCTCGTCTAGTCTGTCTGTCTGATTCCCCCACCATGACAGGAAGGGAGCCTTCCTCTGTGCAGATGGAACCCCATTCATCCTCTACTGTGCTCTGTGCTCTGTGGTCCTAGTCCTGGGCTACGTGTTCTGAGCACCCAGAGTGGGGTTGTCACTGCTCTCCTTAGGGGAGAAAGAGAATCAGAGGCTAAGTTCAGAGTCACATGGTCAGGAGGGGTCAGCCTGGAGGGAACCTCTGTGAGCTAGAGGCCCAGCTCTTGGAGACTCCACTCCCCTGCCTTTAATGGAACCAGGAGGAAAGGCTGAAGTGCCCTGAGTTCTCTTCACTGCCTCCCTAGAAACATTCCTTCTCACTCAGGGCTGCAGTTTCTGGATCTGTGAAGTGTGGCTCTGATTTCTTCAGGTTGCTGTGGGATCAAAAGGACTCCAGTAGTACCTGGGCTTGAGAGTATCTCTATCCTGGGGTCAGGAGCTGGGTCCTGACTCAGGAAGTGCCACGAGGAAGGCTGTGCATCTCTGCCCATGGGCGATGTGCTCAGGATGTCCTTCCGGGGATCAGTGTCCCTGCGTAGCAACCCCCAGCTCACAGGAAAGCTGTGCTGTTCCTGTTCAGTGAGAGGGGCTGGTCTGGTTCAGTAGAGGTGGCTCCTAGGCCCCTCCTCCTTGGGTTCTGTGAAGCTTCCCGCAGAGTCCATTCAGTGGCCCCATCAGTGCTGATTCCAGGAGGTGTGCTATGAAATAGGATAGGAAATAACTGCCTGCAGAGGAAAGAGTTAATCTCTCTCTCTCTCTCTCTCTCTCTCTCTCTCTCTCTCTCTCTCTCTCTGTGTGTGTGTGTGTGTGTGTGTGTGTGAATGTTGCAATTGATTGCATCCACCCGACTCACACTAAGAAGGTCCAGCTGTGAACCCACCGTGGGCCTGGTACCGGTGAACAAGGCTAGGCCCTACCGTCTCTAGGCTGCTCCTTCCCAGATGAGGCCACTGAAACACTTCCCTTTAAGGCCTCCTGGGAATCAAGGTCTACAGCTGGGCAGGAACCTAGTAATGGCTTTCAGGCCCATGCCCCTACTTAGGTAAGATGGATGCCTCTGAAATATCAGTTGTCTCCTTGTCTTCAAATGCCTGTTTCTGTCCCCAGCGCTCCTGACTGAAATCCTCCTTCCTGCCTCATTTCTGCTGCCTTCCCTGTTGTTTAAAAATCACTATCTGATCTTGCAAGTTCTGTTTATGGAGGTGCTAGTTAGTGGTCCTTGACACTGGGTTCCAAGTGCTAGATGCTAGGTTCCAGATGCTGAGTGCTAGGTACCAAGTGCTAGACACAGGAACTCACTATGGGTTGGGCAGGGGAGACAAGAAAGTGGGTGAGCAGCCCCCACAAGGGCCAGGTCACGGGTGGGGTGGGATCATGAGACTGATAGACTATGATACACTTTCAGTCTCCTTAGCTGGCTTTTGGTGCAGGGCTCCTAAAACTCTTGCAATTTCCTGAGTAATAGGGGCGACTGGAGCATTTTTTTGTTCTCATATTTGATCTCCGATTCCAGTTCCTGACACAAAAACTCTTAATTCCCCTGGGATTTCCAGGTGCTAGAAACATCTTTGGCTCTTATGGGGTGACTCATTGTGGGTTTCTGTATGGAGGTGGCCATCAGAAAAATCAAGCGCTGATTGGATGCTTGGAACCTTCAGCCTCGTTCTTCACTCTCCGGGGAGATGAGGGGACTGAAAATCAAGTTAGTGACTGGTCACAGTTACATGATGAAGTCTCCACAAAGACCCTACAGGCAGGGGTAAGGTCACATCTGGGACAGTGAACACATCCAAGTGGCAGCAGAGTGTCACATCTCAGCTCCAGGGGATGTAGAGCTGTGCTCAAATCTCCCAGGCTTTGGCCTCTGTTCCTCTATCCAGCTGCTCATCTGTATTCTTCACCATGTCTGATATTGTATAACAAACTAGCAAACGTGTTTTCCTGAGTTCTCTGAGCTATCATAGAAAATCCTCCAATTTGAGAACAGCAGTAAGAACTTCTAATTGTTAGCAAAGTTGTACAGGAATATGGGCAGCCTGGGGAACCACTTCCTACAGCTGGCATCTGTAGGAAGGGCATGGTGTTGCAGAATGGAGCCCTTAACCTATAGATCTGCCCTGACTCTAGATGGCATCATAACTGACTTGTCAGACACTCAACGAGGGTACAGACAGCACAAGGACTGGTTGGCATAAAAGAGGCCACCTTTATTTGGTAGCCAGTATTGTGGGGGATGGCTAATAGCAAGTGAACTTTCCCCCTATGGGGCCTTCATGGAGTCCAGTGGAGGTCCTGTAGTAGAGGCAATGTCTCAAGGAAGTGACTGGGGTCTCTCTGCTTTCTTACTGGTAAAGAGCAGGTGGAGCTCAACATTCCAGGGAAGACCTATTACTGTGTGAGGCCTTCAGTATACATGTGATTCTAGCCATTCCTTTCTTCCTTGTCCTTCTCTGCTACTTCCCACCCACTTACTTTTCGCTGCCCTGTGTTGAGCTGGCTAGAGTGTGCTCATCTGGGGCCTAGGCCGGACTGAAGGCTTCCTTGGGGTCCACTAGCAATTGCTCCTGCTTCACATGTTAATGGCAAGAAGAGAGATTATGACCCAGCTTTCCAGACAATAGGGTTCACAGGAGTCATCTAATCATCTTGTGGCATGGGCATGCTCGTCATCTTAGGTGTGGGGGTGGAAGTTTGGAGGCTATTGGGAGCTGAGCATGGTCAATAGGAAGTCTGA